>VUQS01015836.1:14077-29976 GCA_015108495.1 Heterochromis multidens | reverse complement strand
CACTGGCGCAACCCGTTAGTAATTCTGGCCCCATTCATATATCTAAACTGTCAAAATTAAACATATAATAGCACTTACACTTAAAAAACATATTGTATTTTTGATTGGACACCAAATTATGTTCTTGCATATTGTTTGCATATTTAATTTTAGACCAGTGTAAGAGTGTGTTTGGTGAAAGTCACCAAAATAAATTTCATTTTTCAAAAACATTGTTTCCATAACTGCTATAATTACTTTTTATGTATTTTACACAGTTGCCAAAAAATGTGGCTCCATATGTCCAGAGAGAATCTGCTTACATGACTGGTACTTAGACTGTATACAACACATTTTTAAGAGTCCTGTTTTTTTTTGTTTTTTTTACTTATTGGATGTTTTTTTAACAACCTGTTGTTGCAGACTCCTGATATCAAGCGGTACTTGTTGAGATGACTGTACTGACAGGTGGCTGGATGTGTTGCAGGAGGACATTTCGACAGCTCTGCAATCAGCTTCAAATGCTTCCATGACAACAGCTTTTCTTTAGCTAGAGTAACAAAGCAGACTGAGTTGAATTTATTGTTACAAACATTTTAAATCTGAACAAATACTATTTGATGAGAAACAGTAGTTGAGAATGCTTCCATTTAGTCTTATTAAAATTCTGTTGGTGATAATCTGTGGCCAATTAAGCTATCTAATCTTTTACCATGGCAAAGCTAGTAGAAGAGGACTGATTAAAAATTTAGTTTGTGGTAAACTTTTTTAAATGTATTGTCCTAAATGGAACTGGATTTACTAAAAAAAAAAGAAAATCTACCTGGTGTCGTGAGCTCCTCATTATATCTCTGTTTTACTCTCTTCTTTAGGACACGCAGAGTCTTTTGGAAAACCTCTGCAGCTCTAGAAATGTGCTTCGTCTCGGGTTCGGCTTGCCGAAGGAATTTAAGCATGTATTGGGAAGCTGAGGGTTTGGTCCAACTGTCCAGAAAAATAGACAGATAACAGGGCAGTTACAGTTCCTTCAATCCCAAAAAGTTGAATCTGTTCATCTGGACGTGGCGTTTTTAAGTGGGAGAAACGTTTCGTTGCCAACTGGTAACTTCTTCAGTGTTTTTTCAGTTACCAGTTACCAGTCTTCAGTTACCAGTTGGCAACGAAACGTTTCTCCCACTTAAAAACGCCACGTCCAGATGAACAGATTCAACTTTTTGGGATTCTTTTACCTGGATTATTGAGCATGCATCAAGAGTTCCTTCAATCCTTCTTTGCACAATTATTATTTTAGTTAAAACTGAGGCAGACAATCTGATTTTCTGTGATGGCTTATTACCACTGCCTGACGTCATGTAAGTCTTCATCTACATCGTGAAGGCTTTCTTGATGTGATGAAATAAGCAATTCTTTGATGGATGATGCTGGAAAACATAAAATATAACAGCATGAGAAAAATGTTTAAAATATTATTTCATTTATCATGCTCTTACTCTGTAATGATCATATTAACTATTGAGAAACTACAAAGTACTTCACACTTGAAGTAGCTGAACAACAGCAAAACATATCTAAGGAAATATAGTTTGGTTAAACTAAAGCTACTAAGAAAAAAAATGTTTTTGTTAAAAAAAATTAAAATGATGATCAAATTCACAAGGTATGTGTGACATAATATTTAATGTTTTTATAAGTGTATCAGTGGAACTATTCAAGCATCATGTATTTCCTTAAGCAGACTACGGACATAGACATCCCCATCTCAGGCAGAGATTTGGGACATTAAAACATGATGACGTTAATGCTGTGAAAACACTGAGCAACACTCGCCCTTTTCCACATGCACTACACAAAGTTCAAGTGGCTCACTGATGAATGCATGACTGCGTCATTCCTTCACAGCAGTCAGGATTCAAGAAAAATGGGAGGGGGCTGGTCAAAGGGGTTTCAAGGATGTGTAGTAGTAAAGTACAAATCAAAGATCTTGACTTTCCTGTTACAGTTCAAAACGAATTGTAATCTGAGCAGCAACTACACAAAAAAAAAGTAATTGAACTGTTTGAATTACTAAGAAAATAAGAAGGTAGTTATACTACAATGATTCTGCAAAATGTAGTTAAACTACAGTAGATTATGTATTTATTCACTGCCACATTTCTTGGTACTAATACAGTACTCATGTTGTACAGTACTCATGTACTAGCACTCCATTCTTCAGAGCCAATCTTTGACGTTCTTGCACAGTCACTGACTTTAGAATACATATAAGACCACTTGACAGACTAAAGAACCACAAAAACCTCTTTGGTGATGAGTTGATAAGTGATGAGTTATCAGGTTTCACACATACCTGGGCTCCATGTAGCTCAAGTCCCACTATTTTGGAGAGCCCAAAAAAGGTCAGGCCTAGTGGTGCCTTTTGGAGCACAATGGCCTGACAATTAGGCACCATTTGTTTTGCTTCTATTGAAGCTCTCAAGGACGGTTTAGCCACTTGGTGATAGTGTACAAGTTTACTGTGTTCTTATCTGAAGAATGGCAGTTCAGTACTGAGTAACAATATATCCTGATACCAATATCACTTAACCCTTGTTCTCTGTGATAATTAGAAATGCTGCTTAAAATATCTCTGCACAGTCTGTTCCATAAAAAATGTACCTATATTTTGTACTGGTCATTGACATATCCTGAAATCTCATTTCTGGGTGAGAAAAAGCTGGTTTCACCATCATTTCAGGGGACATGCTATATATTCTGAAATTAGGACAAGTTTCACTCAAATTGTTAGGCTAAAATAAAGCTAAAAGCTGAATAAAATCACCTTTTTCTTTCCATATCTTTGTAGTCATGCCCAAGAAGAAAATCACCCAAACAGTTCTCCTAGTTCAATCCATGAATTTTATCTAATGTCTATAGATGATCAAACATTTTTTATGACAATTTCAGCAATTACATTAAATATATAAATTAAAAAGATACTTACAGGTGAGTGTTTTGACATCATCTTGTGAAAAACATGGCAGAACAATGCAGGAAACCATTACAAGGAAAAATGAATGGGAGTAAGCCATTCTTATGGGCCGTTTACAGAAGAGACACCAACAATCCAAGAGGCATCTTAGTGCTGTGTTCATGGTGGAGTGGCCCTTATATACTGAGATAAAGCTAGGAGCTTAATGCCAAGGTTAAGTAAACCAGTGCACACTCGAATAACTCAGAGATTTAGTGTTTCTCTTGTTCTCACTTGAAGTATTTTTACCTTTTTTCCCCCCTCTCTATTATTTCAGGACCCCAGTTCCAGAGAAAACATGACACAGTACATTGTTTCTTTGGCATGCACACTGATATGGTTAGTCTATAGGAGTTTAATTCTCTTCATTTCACACATTTTGAATGAAGTCAAGATTCTCAAAATGGGTTTTAAATGTGTTTTGATGAGGACATCTATTCAGTTTTGCATTGCATTCACAGGTTTTTTGGGGGTTTTTTTTAAGTGCTTTTATTTGCAGTTGTATAATACTAGTTTAATCAAATGGAGAACCACTACATTTCAACTCTGTACAACCCTGCTGACGTCATCATTATCACTGTCGGTATATAGATTTATGTACCTATTGTAAATAATATGGCCTAAAATGTAGCTAACGAAATAAGAAAACAATTTTTATAGCATAACTCAAATATCAAAGCTACCAGTGTGTTTGTGTTTGATGCAGTTGTGTTTGATTATTAATTAATTTTTAATTTATTTACAAAATTGCTAAATATTTACAGGCTTAAACTGGAGATCATTTTCAATGCAGTAAACAAAAAAATATACAATGTGATTTCAAACTAATGTCTACTAAACACTACTAAACATCTTTCAAATTATAACCCAGCATCGCTTACCATTGGTACATATCTAGCTTTTGTAACAAACCAAACAGCTTGAAAATGTGGTGATTTGCATTTATTTTGATTTAACATAAACTCTCCAGCTAGAGACATGACTTCACTGCACCAAGCTACACCAACAACTCACTGCAATGAATGGCAGCACCAAAAGAGGTCTCATAACTACTTTAAATATCTGTGGCAGAAATAAAATTTGGTCCATAATCAAGATGTTATTGAAGTGCAGACTTTCAGCTTTATAATTCAAGGGGTTTGGAAAAAAATGTCTACATTAACTGTTTTGGAATCACAGCCATTTTTATACAGTCCCCCATTTTCAGAGGTTCAAAAGTAATTGACAAACTAATATAATTATAAATACAATGATTTTTTTACTTGGATAAAAATCCTCCCTTGAGATGCTCTACCAGGGCTTTACTGCAGTGACCTTCAGTTGCTGCTTGTTTGTGAGTCTCTCCGCCTTCAGTTTTGTATTTAATAACTGAAATGTTGCTCTATTTTGTTGAGATCAGGTTACTGACATGGTCGCTGAAGAATATCCCATTTCTCTGCCTTGAGAAACTCTTGGGTTTGTTTTGGTTCTTGCACTGTGAAGCGCTGTTTTAATCAGTTTTGCAGGATTTGGCTGACAGTATAACCCTGCACACTTCAGAATTCCTCCTGCTACTTCTATCAGCAGTCACATCATCAATAAACACCAGTGACCCAGTTCCACTGGCCATACATGCTTATGACATAACATTACATACACCATGTTTCACAGATAATGTGGTATGCTTTGGATCATGAGTGGTTTCTCTCCTTCTTCACACTTTTCTCTTCCCATCATTCTGGTACAAGATAGTCTTGGTTTCATCTGTCCAAAGCATTTTTTGGGATTGTGCAGGCTCTTTTAGATGTTTTCTGGCAAACTCTTTCTGCCCTTTCTGTTCTTGAGTGTAACCAGCAGTTTGCACCTTGTTGTAAACCCTCTGTATTTCCATCCACGAAGGTGTCTCTTAATTGTAGACATGGACAATGACACACCTACCTCCTCCAGAGTGTTCTTGACTTGGTTAGATGTTGTGAAGTTATTTTTCTTAACCATGGAAATAAGTCTGCCATCATCCACCTTAGATATCTTCTGTGGTATTTCAAGCCTTTTAGTGTTGCTAAGCTGGCCTGTGCATTCCTTCTTTTTACAGCCATATTGTTGATTTGGCCACTGCTAAAGTTTTTCTTATCTCTTTAATAGATTTATTTTGTTTTTTCAGCCTAATGATGGACTCCTTCCCTTGACATCTCTTTGGACTTCATATTTAAAATTACAGTGAAAAGCTAAAAGTACAAATTCACCACCTTGAATCAACTTCGGATATTATGTCTGCTTCATTTGTCATGGGGAAATGCCTCTATTCCTTTGCTCTGTGACCTCATTAAACACTTCCCTGACAAGATTGTGAGCTTAATTACTAGTGTCACATCTTATTGAGAACAGCAATATGTTTATTTTTTAAACTCAAAAACGAAGATAAAGCAGGGTTTGCTTTAATTTGATTGAGAAGCCTTTAGCCAATGAGCATGCAGTGTCCCATGGTTTCAGTTTCAATAAGCTAAGATGGCAACAGCAAAATCGTTCACCTGGAGACCTCACTAGCCACTGGATGACATCTCAGTGGCTATAGCCATCTTTTATACAGTCTATGCTTGTTAGGTTTGTGTCCATTTTTTTAGCATTTAACTATACCTTTGATTCATGTCCCATAACTGTCTGCAACTCATTTTTAAATGTAGAACACTCTGTATCATTTATTTCACATGCTAATTTCTCAGTTGTCAACAGCCACCAAAGGAGACCAGCAAGTCACCAACAAAACATGGATGATTTAAGATATTTTTAAGATAAATAGTTTTACTCATTATAAATGAATGTATCTACAACTCTTGTTTGTTTTCAAACCATCTCCACGGGGCACCTTTAATCAAAGGAGCGAGTGAAACCCAACTAACGATGGAGTCATTTCAGACTCTAGTGCAGATTTACATGGGCTCTGTGAGTGAATCTGATTCATTTGGAACTATTTTTCCTGCACTTTCACTGATTTAAATGTTTCTGCCATGAAGTCTTTCTATATGAAGACCAATAAGAACCACTTATTGAGATGAGATCTCTTCAATGAGTTTCAGTTGTAGAAGTTAGCATGTTTTAGTAGAGATCTGTGGTCAGTATCATAAATATTTTATAAAGATGCTATTTATTGCATTAATGTATTGTAAATGTAATACAAAGCTGTTTGTTGAATGTCTTAGTTGCTTAAACATTCTACAAAGCAGACCTCATTCCAGAAACACCATTTTACACTATTTAAAGGTCAGCTACTTGCATGTGAGGGCTTGTTATTGCCTTTCACTGAAACATTATTGCGGTAATAAAAATTAAACAGTATCAGCTGCTGTCATTTTGATGGATACATGGTCCTTTTGTTTCCTTTCATCCTATTGAGCTTATTTTCAAAGTTTTATATGCCAATCGTGGGGATCAGTGACACTGAGAAAGGTCATGACAGCAGTTCCAACATTTCCCTGAGAAATTTTCATCACAAATACTCCAGTTAGCACTCAGCTTCCAATGCTGCAAGTGGAGCCAACTGTGAGAGTCATGGCCCATTGAAAGTTGAGCTCAGTGCTTGAAATTCATGCTTGACATGGTGCTGATGTAACTTCATGATGCTGTGTGTGTTTAGTGACTTCAGCAGTGAGCTGGAGATCACCTCAGTTGTGGCTCTCCATGCGCTCTTTTTGTCACGGTGGCTGCTTTTAAGTTCCCAACTGTTTAAAACCAAACTTCTCACTAAATGAATCAGAGTTTGTAAAGAATGAAGCATATGCAGTAAAAGCTTCCTTCCTGAATTTTTGTTCAGATTTTCACTGTGTTAGAAGGTTTCAAATAAACATTATTCCTTCCACCATAGTCTGATGTATTGTCATGCAAATATCCCATTTAATATCCTTTACTCAGTTTTACTGACAGTCTCGCTCTGACCGCTGCTGGTTTCTGCAGCTCTCCACTTTCACAGCTGCATCTTTTAGAATAAAAGACCAGCAGTAAGCACAAACTCTGTCCTTGCTCTCTTTTTTTACCTCTAAGTTGCATATATAAAAACACTTACAGTAGGTGACAGTCAAAGCTGAAGCAGCATGCATCAGTATTCATCCTACCCAAGCTACAGGTTACAGACAGGCAGTGAAGGTACATTTTTCATTCAGTTCTGTTTAATAATAGAAAATTTCTCATGGCATCTTCTTGACACAGAATTTGATTTCTCTTTTATTCAGTATAAAACAGTTTGAAGTTAATATCTACAAACTGCTAGTCAACTCACAATTGATTAGACTTTAGTCATTTTTTTCCTAGTGATTTTCTAGTAGTATTTTAGTAAAAATACTAAATATTTGCTGCGTTCTTAAATGTCTTTTTTTACTTTTATTTTTCATTCTATAAAAGGGTCCTTTTAAATATTTTATTTTAAATATTTATTTTTAAATATTTTAATATAAGTAATGTAAGACATCACATTAAAAAATGTAAAGGGCAGCCACTGGCATTTGCATCACTGCCATCATATAGAAACAAGAAAAAAAAATCAACTAACAATGTGTGTCAATAATCTCCAGCTACAGCCCTTGAGGATGAATTAACACATGACTGTGAGATATAGGCTGTGAGGCCCTCAAGCTCATACACTTACTTCTGTGTCTTGGAATATAAGGGTTTAACAGTAGGGGAGACCAGGAGCAACAGTAACAGGAGGCAGTTGTAACAATTACTCAAAGCAGAAACAAGCTAGAGGGATTATACTTACTCTGCACATGCTCATGAGGAAGTGCAGAGTTACTGCAGAAATTCTCAAGGACAAAACTGATTTTGACATAAGGAAGTTACTTTGTGGATGTACAGTATTTTTCTTCTGCTGCCTAACATTTTGTTGACTGTGAATTTAAACTTACATCAATTTTACTCCTAGGCTGTTAAAAATGTACAAAACTACCCATGCTATTGCAGGTCTTGCTAGCTAGAATAGAAGATTGTAACATGGGTGCCATGTTGGGGCAATTGTAGGGAGTTACAACTACAAGCACCTTGTTTATCTGTATTGATGACATACTTTACTGTTTTTTTTTTTAAAAAAGGGCATATTTCACTACAATTACATTTAACATGACATTTAAAAATGAAAATACATCGTTTTTGTATAAAATAGTGTGTTTTATACTTGTTAAAATAATTTTAACCTACACACTGACAGAAAGGAACTGCCAATTTGTATGTATAGTATGTATATCATGCATTATATTAGACAAATAAATGTATCATACATTTCACTTCTGGCACTTTTAAATAAATATGTTCTTCACATAATCTTATTGCGTTACTGTGTTAAGATCTGTTACAGCAGCAGAAAGCTTTGTATAATGTGCAGAAAGGTTTGTGTAATGTGGCCGCTGGCTGTTATCAAGACTGAGGCAAAGGGAAACAGCAGAAAAACGAAAGCCATGTCTCTTGGTTCAGTAGATATCATTGTGTATCAAACTTGATGTCCTACCCAAGTTTATTATATATATGCCACACCTACAGTTAATCAAAAATAATTAACCTGATGTGCTCATGTTTGAACTGTGGAAGTAATCCTGAATGCCAAAAAAAAGACACGCAGGCACAGGGAGAACGTGCAAACCACTCTACCGCTGATAAATATAATGTTTGGAATTTTATTTTTATCCTTTAAATGAACTTGAACACTGTGATAGGTGGAAAACTCTGAGCTCAAAATATTAAAACGATGGGTAAACAGCCAAGCAGAATAAAGGTTCCCAAGGTTGGCCAAGCCCATAGGGAAGGTACCCATACACGCATTGCCTTGTACTTATTGACTAACAACATACCAGGAAGTCAAAAGATTCTCAGTATAAATGTTTGGCTGTCACTTAAATGTCACAAGTGCATCACAGTGCACTGCCTTAATGGGAACACAGTTGAGTCATGAATCATAATCAATCATTATGGCTACCTCTTAACTCACGTGATGTTAGGGTGGGGCAGTGACTCAAAAACATGTCCTGACAAGTCAGGACTTGTCATAATTAAAAAATTGGTGAAACACCTTAAAGAACCTAAAAGAAGTCCAGTTCCCTTTGATTCAAGCACTTTAGACTACCATACCATGAAAGATCTTCTCTTTAAAGGCACACAAGCAACACATCCTGTTGAGTCAAGCTATTATTGACCTGTTCACCTACGTGTTTGGAGTTGGAGCTGTGGAGGTGTGAAGGTTTCAACAGTGGAAGCAGAACAGCAAAAAGGGCAACGGGAAGGCTCATCTATGTAGGACCACACATAGAAAAAATGATTAAATGAGTCAGAAATATGTTAATAATATGCTAAGAAAAACAAACAAACAAAAAAAGAAGTAAAAACCAAACAAAAAAGGCTGGGTTACTATTCCCTGGTTTATTGTGGGTAGCAAAGACAACCATAACGTGTTAAGGATCAAGGACTATGAGACACAGGCTAAAGGAACAGTTTAAGAGATGCTCTTTTTCACTTTCTTGCAAACAGATCAATAGAACTCTTATAGCTTTCTGTTGAACTTGAACTTTCAGCAGGTAGGTATTCTCTGGTCGGCAGCCTCCTGGTGAAAAGACTCAAGTTACTAACTCACAGACTTAAACAACTCAACAATTTAACGAGGACTGCTGCAGCCCAGTTCATTTGATAACAAGTGCTAGAACAGGCTCTTCCAATAAAATCCAGCTACCTTTTTATGTTTCTTGGAAAAGACAGAAAATTTATGTTTGGCACAAAAATACAATACTACAACAGGAGATTAGGAGATTAGCAGCTGGGCTAGCAGATGCTAAAGTGTCAAAGCAGATACATGTAAACCCACAGGGAGCTTTGACATGCCTCGTATGACAGAAAGTTGTACTTTCTAAGTGATTTATTGAAAATACAGCAAACATGTTATTTAACACTGAAACCATTACAGAAAGCTGAAGACGTACAGTGTTCTTCATATCAAGATGAGACTTGGTTACAAAAAAAACAAAAAAAAAAAAAGGTATGCAACCATACTGTGAAGCTGAAATGTCCCTGTTTCCCAGAGAAATGCAACACTCTGGACTTTTGCCTTTATTTGATACAAAAGATGGAAACAGTAGCACAAACAACTTACAATTTAATCCAAGCCAGTGAAGTACTGAAGCCTGGCACAAGCGCTGCCTTTGTGAAGCTTCTGTTTAATTTTTTGTCTGGGCCCATATCAGAGTGCTGTCGACTCAATTCAGTGGTTATTTGGAGGCTATTACTCTGCTTTTTATTGTAAGGTGCTTGTGGTACTTTTTCAGACATGACAAAACTTGGTAAACCACAGGAAGTTGGGAAAAAAAAGGTTACCCTTTCCCATCATCCGTCAAAGGTATGTTTCAGTTTTGTATCCCCCTGTGACAGTAAGCCAGTTTCAAATTAATTTACTCAGTTGAAATGTATTCAATATTTGTAGGTAGTAATAAAATTAATTTTTAAGTTTTCTGTTAAACACAGTGGCAGTTACATTTTTCATGATATCATAGGTGTTAACTTTCACTCTGAATAATTGTCCATTGTGAAATGGAAAAAAAAAGAACTTAAAGGAAATGGAAGATCTGTATATCTTTTCCCACTGGATATCTCTACCTGTCTAAAAATGAAACATCATCATCTTTCCTTCAGTAGTTCATACATTATCCAGAGTCTTTTACAAAGATGTCTTTTTCAGAAGTTCATACAAAAATAGCAAGAACAAGATATACATATCAATGGGCTCTGTGCATAAAATACTGCTGATTTGCCTCAGGTGCACATCACAATGAGGACGTATCTTCTTAACTGTTCGTGTAATTTCCAAGGAAGCTTTGACTGCACATAAAGAGAGGGTCCATGGAGGCCACTTTGGCAGCGATAAAAGAATGTATACAGTGGAGGACGGCTGTCAGATTAGCAAACTCTAGCTCCTGGAAAGCACAAGTCAAGGACAAGAGACACACTGATTAGTCCATTATGTTCACAATTTAAATCACAGTAGTTAAAAAAATTAAGGAGTTCATTTCCACTTGGACTTTCTCCCATTAATGTGGCAGTTGTGGCTCATGCTAACTGCATTCTCCACATCTGTCGCAGTACAAGGAGTTGCAAAAGAGAATGCCAACGGTGTATGTCAGGGTAACTAGCACAATCTCCCTTTAAGACTTATGCCCCAGTATACAACCATGTAAATATTTGGATAATGACATGTTTTCTGATTTTGCTTCTGTACACCACCACAGTGGATTTTCAGTCAAACAATATGTGATTAAAGTGCAGACATTCAGCTTTAACAAATTTAACAAATGTATTACATTAATGGTTAGAGGCTCAAAAGTACTTGGACATTTACTTGACAAGCAGTTTCACGGCCAAGTTAGTCCTGTTCTCCTATTATTTCATAACTATGGCGGTGGTGTGGTTTGCGGCTCAGCTGCAGGGGAGGGGTGGACCATTGGGTTCAGGGCGTGGCATCAGGGGAGGCTAGCCAGCACAGCAGACTGCAATCATGTATTCATGCCTCCCCTACTTTAAGCAGGACGCCAGGACCTGACGAGAGGGCTGAAAGCTGAAGGAGAACAGAGCTGGAGACACAGCAGCTGAAAAGCTGAGCAAAATAAAAGTGGAAATCACTGAGCAAATAAACAAACACGTGCTGGCAAACCTGTCTGTCTGGGTCCTTTTGTGTTACAATAACAAATTAGGCTGATAAAAGATCTGGAGTTCAGTGTTGGTAAGTGCTGAACTTGTATTTGATGGTTGTTCCCTAGAACTCTCGATATGAGATGTCGATATAAGTGAAGGAGGCTGTCATGTCAGATAGCAAAAACTTTATAAGTGGCCAAATCAACAACCTGGTACATTCTTAAATAGAATGAATAAACTGGCAACACTAAAAGGCCTGAAAGACCACAGAAGACAACTAAAGTGGATGATGACAGAATTATTTCCTTGGTTAGGAAAAAAAAACTTCAAAACATCTAACCAAAGTCAAGAACAATCTCACTCACGACAAAGTCTACAATCAAGAGATGCTTTCATGAACGTAAACACAGAGGTGCAAACCACCAGTTACAATCAAGAACAAGAAGGCTAGATTAGACTTTGTCAGAAAACATCTAAAAGAGCCTGCACAGTTCTGAAAAAAAAAAAAAATCTTTAAACAGATGAAACCAAGATTAACTGAAGGTGGCTGCAGTAAAGGCCTGGCAGAGAATCTCAAAGGAGGAGAAACAGTATTTTGTGTCCATGGGTTCTAAACTTCAGGCAGTCACTGACTGCAAAGAATTTTCATCCAAATATTGAAAAACATATATAAGTCTGTATAAGCATGTCCAACTACTTTTGATTCTCTGAAAATGGGAGACTATGTATAAAAATGGCTGTAATTCCTAAACAGTTAATTAAATAGTTTAACAATAAGTTAATAAGTTAAGAACAAGTTAAATACTTGAACCACTTTATTTAAAGCTGAAAGTCTGCACTTCAGTCACATCTTGACTGTTTGATTTATCTACTGTGGTACAGAGGCAAAACTACAACAAAAAAAAAAGAAAGAAATTGTCAGTGTCCAAATACTTATGGACCTAAATGTACATAATTTTGTACAACTCATCATTTGTATGAATTTCTCTAGGACAAAGGGAGCAAAATCAGTTTTACACAAAAACAACAAACCAGAATTGTGTTTTAAGAAAACTCTAGTATTCTGTTTTTTGCACTGCAGACTAATTAAAAATCCTAGTTTAAAAAATTAAACATACAATGTACATTTTATTTAAATGAATGAGGAAAAAATCATTTTATTACCTTCATTTCTATCTGCTTGCTTTCAGGATTCTTAAAAAGAAGCTTTACCCTGGTTTTCCCATCATCAGAGGAGCCTTTAAGTTGAGAGAACTTGTATCGCCATAGTATGGTCTACAAGGGAAGAAAGGATTATAAAAACACAGCTGAGAGATTTCAATAATGAGCACAACAAGCTGCATAATCAAGAAGTGTCATTGTAATGTGCAACAGCACTTTGAGGAAGCATACTGGATCATCTTATTTTATTATTATTTATTATTTTTATGAAGAATTTTAACCAATGCAGAGCTGCTAAATTAATCTCAAACTGTTATTTTAATAACGATAGGATACCATTCTTAAAGATACAGAAGTCTTAATGGTAGAAATTACTTTGTGTAAAATGTGAAATTTAGCTATGCTTTTTTAAATTTTCAAAGCTACAATTAGAGCCTAAGCAAACATCACTAAGGAGATTTTTAACTGCAGTCTCAAAAACATAAACAGTGGAAGCAGTATGCCAACAAGAATTGTGAACTCAGTAAAACGTCACCTTTGAAGTGCTTTCAGAGCAGGTGAAGCCCGATGCAAAATCTATGGTGAAGCACAGCACATTCCCCTGGCTGCTGCACATGTAGCTTTTGGACTGGTGAAAGAGAATTGATATCCATTAAAAAATGGCTGACATGTTTCTGTATTACATTGCTGTACAAAGGTATTTAATACTGCTCTGTATTAGCATCTACAGCCATACATTAAAACCAGAGAGGAATGGTAGTGCTGTATGCATTCACAGCAGTAAACAGATCCCATTTCTACCAGATAAATAAATAACCTCCTTAGGATTCACCATACATCTGTGTTAACCCCCCATTTTACTGTTTTCATGACAACAGAAAATACGCTTTCCTTTCCAGTGGATGTTCTGATTAGTTATACTTTGAAAAGCACAGATGTAACTAATCCAGTTAGCAATGGCTCTGTTCCATTTAGGTGTGTCAGAAGGAGCACATTCAAGGGAAATGTAGCATTCATATTCAGTACACCTGTGATGGCAAAGTCAAAATGTCCACTGTAAGAAACATGTACAAGAACACTGCAGTATTTGATGAAAAAGTACAGATTAAATTCAGTTTTATTTACTTGGTGCCAGCAAACAACAACAGTCAACACTTTTTACTTTGAACTTCCGTGATTCAAATCTCCTGTTCCACCACACCCAAAAGTATTTTGTTGAATTGAGATCTTGTGCCTGTGGAGGCTATTTGAGTACAATGAACTCACTGTCATGTTTCTTGAACATGACAGTGAGTTCATTGGACAGGTGAGATGACAGTTTATCGTCCAATTTTGGTACGCCCGTGTGAATCGTAGCCTCAGTTTCCTGTTCTCAGCTGACAGGAGTGGCACCTGGTGTGGTCTTCTGCTGCTGTAGCCCATCTGCTTCAAAGTTCAACGTGTTGTGCATTCAAAGATGCTCTTCTGCGTACCTTGGTTGTAACGAGTGATTATTTGAATTATGGTTGCCTTCCTATCCGCTTGAACCAGCCTGATCATTCTCCTCTGACATCAGCAAAGCATTTTCACCCAGACAACTGCTTCTCACTCTCATATTTTCTCTGTTTTTGACCATTCTCTGTAAACCCTAGAGACGGTTGTGTGGGAAAATCCCAATAGATCAGCAGTTTCTGAAATACTCAGACCAGCCCATCCGGCACCAACAACCACGCCAAGTTCAAAGTGACTTATATCCCCTTTCTTTCCCATTCTGATGCTCACTTTGAACTTTAGCAGATCATCTTGACCACATCTACATGCATAAATGCACTCTGTTGCTGCCATGCAATTGGCTGATTAGATATTTGTGTTAACGAGCAGTAGCTGGTGAGTGTATATTGTAAGGTAAAGAGTCTACAGTAGTAAAGAGAACCCCAACAATCTCCTATAAGCAAGCACTTGGTGATTTTTAACCCTTTAGTATGAATGGTGAGGGTATTTTTTAAAAAAGTGTGTAAATCCATTTTGGAGAAAGTGTAATTTGATCTTCATCCTGTGCTTCTTCCAGCTCACAATATTAAAACAAGCAGTTATATACATATGAAACAATGCTGTGACATGGATCCTAATGCAAACAATGTGTTTATTATAGTAATTGCATCACAGGCTCATATAACTGTTTTATACTCACAATATTTCTTCACTCATACATCATATGCATTTCCCATGTGGAGAGCTCTTGTGAAAGTCTGACATGTTAGGCTTGCAAGATCTGATAACAAGAGCAAATCTGTTATTTATTTATTTAGGTCCTGCATGAGCCATTGGTGCACACAGCATCCTGTGCGGCTGTCTGATAATGTCAAGACACATGACACGGGAAATCTATTTTAAAAGCTATAAATCTTTAACATTCATTTTGCTGCTGGAACACAAACAAGCATGTGTTTTCCAATTCTTTTCACGCAAATCTTTTGAAAGCACTGATGTGTAAGCTTTTCAGCCTCTGAGGAGCATTATGCCTCAAAAGGCTTTTCTTGCCTCACGACTTCATTTTTCGATTGTGTGGTCCACTCAATTGGAATGGCAAGAAGTGTATTCTGATTTTTCTATTTGTGCTATATTTTCATTTTATTTCCACAGACAGCAGGGGCATGGTGATTTTAATTATACAGTGCAGTGCGCAGAGAATGTGGCAAGGGACTGTACAGTCCTTTTACTGAAAGTGTTTTGTGCTCACAGACCTCAACCGCCCTGTCTTTAGTGGTGTCGTGAATTCAGCTGTGAAAGGAATGGGTGGGGGAGCACTGTAGCAGGCCAGCTGCTAAGTTCTGTCACCAAATGTAAGACTGTGTTGTGACATAGTGAGCAGTGACTACACTTGACTAATTGGAAAGGATTTTTCTGAGGGAATTAGCAACATGAAATATTTTTAAAGAAAATCTCCTTAAAAGTCTGAGAAGTAGAAGCATGTGTGTAGAAGGGAG
Organism: Heterochromis multidens; assembly: GCA_015108495.1. Taxonomy (NCBI): domain Eukaryota; kingdom Metazoa; phylum Chordata; class Actinopteri; order Cichliformes; family Cichlidae; genus Heterochromis; species Heterochromis multidens. The sequence continues at coordinate 14,232 of VUQS01015836.1, read as the reverse complement.
AGAAAACACAGGACAGAGGAACACTCACAAGTGTGAAGATCTGCTCTGTTCTTTCATAATTGATCATAAAGGGTGTTGAGGAGATAAAAAAGGAGGGTAGCAATGAAGACTGTGAAAGCCACAGATGCATTTTTTGAAAAATGGTGGCATACTCA
>VUQS01015836.1:2688-14057 GCA_015108495.1 Heterochromis multidens | reverse complement strand
TGTAAACCTACAAAAAAAAAAAAAAAAAAAAGGTGCTAAATACATACTGACACAAACAGCTTCAGCCTGAGGCAATGTTAAGCTGACCTCTGACCAGACCCTGCGTCAGTGTGGGGGTAAGTGCACTTGTAACCACACCTAACAGAGATGCCACCATGTACTAAACTCACCCACTGTACACCACAGGGATTGAAGAAAACAGGTTGTGTTGGTACAAACTGTTTTCAGAAGAAGATATTTCAACAATGTGTAAGCTTGTTAGGAAATCTGGAACACATTGAGGTTTCCATCAGGATGAACTTCCACGATCACTGACCATCCTGAAATGTGTTTGGGGTTGGTGCTTATTAGCAAATACTAACATGAAATACTAACACGTTTTCATCACATGAACATGATGTTTGTTTATTTCATGGTTGCATGCCTTCTCAAAGGAAGCTGTTAAATACAGATATTACCAAGACAAGGTAGTGACTGCGATGTGTGTGTGCGCTATTGTAACCACAACAAACAAATGCCATAATATACTGACCCCACCCTGTGTACATCACAGGGACATCTACTGGATGACAGCCAGACTACTTTAGCAGGTGTTAAGCCACTTATAAAATGTGTCACTGCCTATTGTTTTCCAAAGACATGACTTTCATTCTTTAGAAGTAAAACAGGTTGGTTGGTTTTTAGAACCACATATCTGAGCACTATGTGGATTTGCAATAAAAGCTGATAGATTGTTTCCATAATGACTATTTGGTTACGCCTACATACTTAAACTTAATGACATTCAGCCTCAGCTGTATTAGGATTTAATGCTAATTAGCAAATATTAACATGCAAATATACTAAATGAAGATAAACATGTAAAACATTATACCTGCTGTACTGCATTTTACTGTAATTGTGAACACAAAGTAAATAAAGTAATATTTCAAAACAAGAACTAAATAAAAAAAAAACCAAACTTATTTTTCTAAACAATAATGTTCATTAAGGTAAAAAAAAAAAAGCTATTTAGTGACTTGCAGTTTTTTTTTTGGATCCCACATTGAAAATGTAAAACTAAAATATCAAAATTTGAATAAAACACTAATAAAAAATAAATCATACATTTCCAAAGACATCAACATCAGGTGCCTAAATTAAAACTTGATCATTGTGGTAAGTAAACTAATACTACTAACTAAAAATACTAAGAAATTATTGAAAAATTCTGGGCCAGTACTAAAGTGTAAATCTGAACCACAGATGGCACCAATGTGGCTTTTCTGGGTTTTGTGTTTGTTTATAAATATCGCTTTTATTGTTTTGTGTCAGGGAACATAAATCTCTATTATAAACATAATTGTCTATTTTTGAATATGCAACCAACACAAAAGTCCTGTGAGACAATATATAAACTGTACACCTCTTGTGTCAACAGCCTGATATTTGTCAATAAACATGATAGATCAGTGCATCCCTAAAAAATGCCACTGTTGTTGTAGAAATTATGATTTGATGAAAAGCTCCTAAACCATGTAAAACTAGTATCATTCATCTGCAAAAATTAAAGCTGATGAACTTCAGAAGCCAAGAGCACCACCTACAGGGAAACACAGTTTGTAAAATTGACCACCTGCAGGAAACCCGTTATATTTTTCCATTTTTACCTTTGTTCCATGAATTGTCAATTTTATTTTTATTTCATATAAAATTCCTATTACATTTTGTTGTTACATTAATTTTGTACAGCACAGAGTAACACCTGTTCAGCAGGAATGTTTCAACTGTTTTTTTTAAAATCCAGATAGTAAAGTAAATATGAACACATGAAAATGCAAAACACACTTAAGCCCTATCAAGAGTACGCAAAGCAACAGGTGGCAATATATGTTTAACCATACAGAAGTACTAGCCAATCAACAAGCCTACAAAAAGAAAATATATATATATTTTTTTTTTTAAAAATACATGGAAATATAGTATATAAGGCAAAAACTGAGTTTGTAGAATTCTAACAAGTTTGAAAGTCAATATTTGGTTTGACCACCTTTATTCTTCAACACAGCCTGAACCCTCTTAGGCAGCTTTCTTGTAATTTATTTAAGTAGTCTTCAGGAACAGTTCTCCAGGCTTCTTGAAGGACATTCAAAGCTCTTCTTTGGATGTTGACTGCCTTTAGATGATCCCACACTTCATCACTCCATAAGACCTGTTGCCACTGATTTTCAGTCCAGTTCTTGTGCAATATGGCATACCTCACCCTTTTCTCCCCTTTTCCCTTCATTAAGAATGGTTTCTTGACAGCCACCCTTCCACTGAGACCATTTCTGATGAGGCTTCAGTGAACAGTAACTAAAGGGCCAGATACATCTCACAGGTCCTGTGTCAGGTCTTTGCCGGATTTATTCCTATTTCTTAAGGACATGACTTTCAGATACTGTTCATTTGTTGTAGTTCATGTGATTTTTTAGGTCTATCACTTCTTTTGTCCTCCACTTGTCCAGTTTCTTCAAATTTTTTTAAGATGATTTAACATGCTGCACGCCAAGATATGCCAAGTTTTTGGCTAATAGCTCTTTGGCAATTACCTTGTTGGTGCAAAAATACAATCTTATGCCTGACAAATTGTTACTGTTGGCATTTTTTGTAGATTCAAGTAAACAAATGGGAACAAATTATGTGTTTTGGCCTTTTTTATACTTGATTCATAGGTCAAGCAGCTCAAACAAAAAAAAAAAAAGGAAACAAAAACAAAGAAACAAAAAGAAAAACTACAAGTATAAGGAGTGGACTGAAAATCAGTGAAAAAGCAGCCAATGTCAAAAGAAAAACTTTGAAAGACCATCAGAAAGCCTGGAGAATTACTGTTCAAAACCATGTTTACCAAAACCTTTGTTTACCAAAATACCCATGTATTTGTGGACAGGCGAAAGTAAGAAAAGTTCTGTATAACCCTAACATGTTTGACAGCCATGTTTTGATAAGAATTTTGGAAATTTGAAAATGAAAATTTTTTTGGTGATATTTCAGCCTCTAGAATATTGCAAAACCTAAATATTACACAATTTGTCTGTTGACAAGTTGTGTCATATGACATTGTGAGTTAAAAGACCCCCATCAGTGCCATGCTGGGTTTCATCACCTCCAAATAACAAGAGTAAAAATTTGTTAGAAAATGCAGGCTGGACTATTTTGTCAGTTATACCCCATACTCACACCCATCAGCAGTGTTTATGCAATGCCCTGATCCATTCAATTTGAAGGTTAGTCTATGTTGGATTCTGCTGAGTGCTCCTCAAAAACCACAGGAGGCTCGCCTAATTGGCTGGAGAACAGAGATTCACAAGCAAATTGAAACCCTTCATCACTTTCATTGGCTTCCCAAAGGATGGTGTCCCACATTTGCATCATTAAATACTGAAAAAAATGCTACATTACCATATTTATGTTTGCTTTCATACTAATAGGGAAGGAAACTGCCCATGCAGCCCTGACTTGGTCAGAAATGTGGAGTATACTAAATGTTTCACTGCCTTGGTGTTGGCCAATCATAAATGCTACCTGTATTCATAATGTCATTCAAATACATGCAGAAATGTAGACGTCTTGGACATCAATCAGTGGTTTGACATCAGATTGCATTGTTAGAGATGTGTGTCAGTCTAGTTGCTTAGCCTGGATTTCAGACTGTCCTGAATGCCACTCGCAATTTGGCAATTGACACTGATGTCACATCAAGAGTGGATTCAGCCAATCATTAGCTGGCAAAGAGCTGACTGTGTGACTGCAGCATCAAACACCCCTGCATATTATCGCTGCCCTTTGAAGCTAATGTCTGGCACAGCAGAGGAATGGGATATTGTTAAAGCAAAGAAGAGAGAATGAAATCAGGTCTATTCTTCATCCATCCTGCAGTTTGGTTTTGCTTCTATGATGGAAAAACACATGGCCGGTTAATGTACGATGTGTACATGCCTTTGATGTTGACTGCAAGCAAATACATTAACATTCACAGAACTTTCCTTCTGACTTTCTTCCCTTTGTTTGTGTACCTCTTTGTCATCCTACTGTACTGGTAACATCTATCATGTAGCACAGGCTGCACAGAGGAGACAAAACCTGGACAATTAAATTAATGCTTTGCTTCTTAGGCACCCGCCGCCAAGGTAACAATTTAATCTTTGTATGGCACTACTCAATAGGACACATTTCACCCACAAATCATCTGCCATTAACATTATCATTTATAACAATAATATACTAGACCATTATCTTATTGAAACTTGGCAACTAACAGCTGCATGCAGCAGTATCTTTAACATGTATGTATGAATGAATATGAAAGCAGACTGATTCAGTGATCCTAACTGACCCCATGGATTACTGCATATAATATTCACTGTTCTCTGCATGTGTTATTTCAATGCAAATAATTGACTGTTGAGCGCTGTCTTCCTTATTTAGTTACAATTTCTATGTCCAAGTTACTTCTAAAACAATGGATCTTTGATTTCTTGACAGTAATTACATAGTTTTCATAAGCAGATTTTTTTAAAGCTTTTAAAATGCAAAGAACATCTGCAAGAGTTGGTTGAAAACTGCCTCTGGCTGACTATTATCTATTTTCCAACAATGCAGTGCCCATTTTGGAGCCAGTTCTGCCTTGGTGCCTTTCTACAGGTCTCAGAACTGAGCATTACACAGGGTTACACAGCATAAGTTTATATTTCTATTTTGTTCATATTGTTAAAGTGTCTTCTGTTGTAAAACTGAAACAACCCATTTTGAAATTCTTAGAGATAAAGAATGAATCTCATCTTTATGTGGTTTATCCAGCTAATACCAGTTTCAGAAGTAACACCCCAGAGCTTATAGTTTGTGTGAGGTGGCACAGAACAAAGAGTAGCATATCAGCCTGCAAAGCTGCTGTGGGTAATGTCATCGGTCCATTATGCTGTGAAGTCAACATTTTTAGGGTCAAATTTCAATTTATTTCAACTCTGGCTTTAAAACTGGGTAGAAGATTAAAAGTTCAGATAATGTACAATACAAAAGCTAATTTGACCTGAAATTTATAGTTCTGATTTTCAGGCTCCTTCAGGACTGATAAATTGCATTTTTTCCAAGTTCAAGTCTTTTGCAGGAGTTTGTTCAAAACTACCTCTGGCTGACTATTATCTATTTTCCAACAATGTAGAGCCCATTTCTGAGCCAGTTCCGCCTTGGTGCCTTTCTACAGGTCTGAGAACTGAGCATTACACAGGGTTACACGGCATAAGTTTCTATTTCTAGAAATTTGTATAAGAAAATGAAATCGACAGGCCGAGTCATTTTTTAATTTCTTTTGCTGGTGCCAGTCTTTTTCTGTGGATATGGATAGAATCTGTTCTAGACTGGTGCAAAAGATTTAGACAATATCTCCAGATAACGTATATATATTAGTATCACAAAAACCTTGTAAAGCAGGTCTTAAATTTAAATTTGAGACTGGGACTAATTGTTTGTTCTAAATGAACACTGCAGTTGTCAAGCAAAATCATGGTCAGATTAAAGTAGTGCAGCTAGTGAGACCTTTCCTACTGCACAAACATAATTCCACTGTCAAAACATCAACACTGAGGACTCATCCTCTTTGAAAGGGAATTTCAACAGTCCTTGAGGTCAATTGAAGACTAAACAGCCAATCAAAACTGTCACCCCTACTGATGGACAGCTTTGCATCCCACTGCTGACTGCATACTTGAACAAATAACCGACTGTCCACAGCCACAAAGCAGTAATCAAGCTACTACAGCAACATTTTATTTTGAAAGTAAGTTCTCTCATGACATGTCCAGTGTGACCCAGGTATAAGACTAAAGATAAAATAGTCCTAAACTCTGATACTTTCCATAGCTGGCTTTCACAAAGCGGAATAGGCAGAACAGGAGTATTGATATTCGATTATGTAACCATTAAAGCGAGCTATAACCCCCAAAATTCTCATCCTAGAAAGTAACGCTAGGTTATCACTGTAGGTGGCAAGGCACTCAAACAGAAATGTGAGCATTTGGAGTGAACATTGGAGCCAATAAATATGCTGTTTAATCCATTACTTATACTTTTGCTCTTGGGATTTTGGTTTTAGAAAGGTTGACTCAAACTACTGACTGGAGAAATGCAACATTTAAACAGGCCTGCAGTGCCTAGCTACTGCTGCAAAGCTATGATTTGACAATTGTGATTAGTAAAAAAAAAAACAAACATCTAAATTATATTCATAAATAGCTACACTGCAGACTATTTTTTAAACTATATTAATGTCATCAAACTCTCCAAAAACTCCAAAGTCATCACTTGAAGTCTTACTGTTAACAGTAATTTCTATAACAATAAATGTCTGTTTTATTGCTGTTATATTAGCATTTTATTTTATTATATAAAAGCAGCTTCGAAAGATATGGTAAGTGTAATATTCTATTAACGGCACACACTTTTTATAAAGCACAGTGAACCGGCTCACGCAGAATCAGAATTTGCAGCTCTAAACGAGCCAGTCTGTTTCTCCTATGGTTGGATTGTTAGCTGATTTTTTTTTGCAATGCACAGTGTCTGAAGAAAAAGAAATTACAGTCTGCCCTGTTTGGATAGTGCAGTGCCCACAGAGCCTTGCATGAGCTCAGTGTGCACTGAACTTCTAACTGTAGCAGGAAAGTCAAACATATGAATTAAATATTTTGTTCAGTGATTCTCCTTGTTACAATGACAGCGTGTTTGGGCTCACAGGTGGAGTGCTTTAAGTCAACACTCTTTCCACTCACTCCAATCATGCACATCTGAAAATGCAGAGAACAAAAAGTGTTAAATATAAACACTGTTGAGTTGGAGCAGTTAAAACCAACACCACCACCCCCACCCCCCATACATGCTGAAGGCCTAATGCCAATACATTTATTCCCTTCTTTGTGACTCATAGCACATTTATGGTGGCTGCCATGAGCATTGAACTGGGTTTTTCCATTTGGAAACGTGTCATCCAGTGTTTTGAAGACAGGTCCAGATGCATCCTTCTGAAAGGCTTAGGGAAGCAGCATGATGTGCAGCTCAGAGATTTGCCAAACCACCAATTTTGTTCATATTGTTAAAGTGTCTTCTGTTGAAAAACTGAAACAACCCATTTTGAAATGCTTAGAGATAAAGAATGAATCTCATCTTTATGTGGTTTATCCAGCTAATACCAGTTTCAGAAGTAACACCCCAGAGCTTATAGTTTGTGTGAGGTGGCACAGAACAAAGAGTAGCATATCAGCCTGCAAAGCTGCTGTGGGCAATGCCATCGGTCCATTATGCTGCAAACATTTTTAGGGTCAAATTTCAATTTATTTCAACTCTGGCTTTAAAACTGGGTAAAAGTTCAGAGAAAGTACAATGCAAAAGCTAATTTGACCTAAAATCTATAGTTCTGATTTTCAGGCTCCTTCAAGACTGATAAATTGCATTTTAAGTCTTTTCACTTAAAATTGTTAAAGGAAAGAGTTCCCTCAGCTCCTCAAGGCTGTAAGGAAAGCATAGAGCCCCGTCTCACTGTAAAATGTGTTGATCCACAGAGAAAAATGTATTTACTACAAAGGCACTTAAATTGTCAGCAACCTACATTTTTCTTGGCAAATTTTAAGAGTGGGACTCATCATTCTGAGAACTTAGCAAAATGAAAAGGGAGCTCTCTAACATATGGTTAACACAAGAAAGGGTCTATTTTAATTAAACCCATGACATTTTAATATACCTAGCAAAGGAGTTTTAACAAGTGAAAATAAAAGTCATAAAATATAAAATGTGAAAATATAAGGAAACCAAGTCTGATGTAATATGAAATTAAAATGATTGCCTCTGACAACCAGTCCAGTCACAGTTTATATACTCCCCATCAACACTCATTAACAATGACACCAATTCACAGTGAAGCTGACCTTTGACCTTCACATGTAAATCTGTCCCTTAATTTTATCCTATTGTGTGAAATGTTGTAATAAATCTCATTTGCACCAAATTTGAAGCAATTCCCTCAAGGTGTTCAAGAGCCATCACTTTCATAAGAATTGTACCCATGGACCCAGACAATCATCCTGAAAACATAATGTCTCCAGCCACAGCTGACCCCTGCGGGGAGATATAACAATAATCCTCTTACACAGCAAGTGAAAACCAGAGTAGAAAAAAACTAAACACAGATGCAAAGTTTACACTCAACTTCTTGGCCCATTTTAACAAAATGCAAGCACACCACGGACTTATTTGACAAAGTCTATTTAAATATTTAACAAAAATAATGGATTAAAACTACTAATAAATTGTTTGCTGACCATCATATTACTGTGCTTAATTGGCCAGCCAACTCACCTGATCAGAACCCCACAAAGAATCTATGAGAAATTCCCGACCCAAAAATACAGATGAGCTGAAGGCCAATATCAAAGCAACCAGGGCTTCCATAACGCCTCAGCAGTGCACAAGCTGATCACTTCTGTGCCACACTGCAATGATGCAATAATTCATGGTAAAGGAGCCCAACCAAGTATTGAGTTATGCGACATACTTATGCTGGACATTTTTGTGTTGTAAATCCTTTTTGATTGATCTTATGAAATATTCTAATTTGAGATACTGGATTTCTGATTTTCATGACCAAAATTAATTTCATGACTCGTAATCATATCGTAATGCACATAGAATATATTAAATCTTTTTTTAAAAATGAACTTTTTACAATAATCTAATTCTCTGAGATGAACTAGCAATGATATCACACTTATCAGTATGAAAAACATCAGCAATTGCTTAACCAATGAGAATTCAGATCACCATATCAACCTACCAACCAGCTCATCCCGAGACTACAGCCCTAGTTAACAGGATGTTCTCTGATACAGAAACTACATCAGATTCCCAGAAGGAAATATTGGCAAATGTCAGCAGAACTGCTAGAGACATTAGTCATTTTAGTTTCCCTTGTGCAGAATAAAAAATGTATGCTGGTGTATGTAAGACATACAGGTCACCTCTACAGTTTCTAACAGTTAACAGTGATTTAGGCTTAGGAATTAGCATCTGCCGAATTAACTGGAGAATGTAATTGAGTCCTGTGGAATTATGACTCTAAACTCTCAGTGACCACATGAGCTCTCCGGACATAAAGGGATTATACATGGTTCCCAAGACTTTCAGATTGATGGGTTTTGCCTGTGTCCCGTGCCGAGTCAAAGATGCTGCTTGCTGGTATTATACCCACATACAGTATGCTGTTCCATGGTGAAATAAGAAGTCATTTAATTATGCCTGGTTCCCATGTTGACCTGGAAAGGATTTCAGATTATGACTGTGTGATTTAAACAGCTTCTGACAGGTGTTCTGCTTTGTAATATTTATAAGTGTCCCTACTTAAGGGTCCCGAGCACCAAAGCCCTAAGGCTTCATAGCGTCTTTAGCCTTTATCTTTGGCTGGCCGCACTTCAGGGGTGAAAGGGTGAGAATGCAGAAAAATTTAAAGAGGCACCGCTGGCCATTTCATGAAGAGTCTGACCTGACATGTGCCATACTTTCTTAATTCTTGAATATAATGGACATGGCTGTGTGGGAGATTGTAAATCTCCATGAGAAACTAATGATACAGACAGAAATGACTGCAGCTGGGCTTTAAGCAAGAAACTCTACATCTGTGCTCATGACTGTGCTTATTACAGTAGGTGAATCAAATTAGATTTTTTTTTTTCCCCCTCCTCATCTGAGGCTTGAATTAAAAGAAACTGGGAATCACTTTAGTAATAATGCTCAAATGGAAAAGGAAATAGGAAAGGATCAAACAGTGCTGATGAAAGTCTGATCAAACAGAATCATGTGTGGAGCTGTCTGTTATTTAGACTTGGACTTTGTTGTGAAAACTTTGCTCTTCCCTGATATCTAACAATTGTGTGTTACTGCAAGTCCTCAGATAATTCAGTTCTGAATTTAATGCGGCACAAACAGATTCGCAGAAGGTGCTTTATATTGTGGTGAAAATGAAAACGAATAACTGGCCTCGTTCCATTCTGTGTTCCTTTTCTAGGATGTGAGGAATGTTTTCAGAGCTGCAGAGCAATTTCCATTTTAAAAAGTACAGATGAGGAGGTAGATTTAAATTAAATATTAATACAGTTTTTTCTGTCAATAATGGGCGGAAGCATACAGCTGGTTTAACATGGTAACTTCAGTGACATTCTTTGTTTTGTTTCCCTTACTGAATCCTGATCAAGCACATGTAACCGAGGTGTGCAAAAGCTTCAATGGGCGATACAGGAGTATAGTGGTTAGCACCCTGACTCGAACCCCGGCTGGGGCCCCTCTGTGTGGAGTTTGCATGTTGTACATGTGCCTGCGTGAGTTTCCTCTAGGGACTCCTGTTCACTTCCACAGACCAAAGACATGCATGTTAGGTTAATTGGTGATTCTAAATTGGCCATGGATATGAGATAGATATAGTACTTGAAGTGTCTAGAGTAAAGCACTGTATGACTGGTTAAATGTGGCATATGACCTCCATAGGGCATAGCTGAAAGAAAAGTCTAAAACACTTTGAGTGGTTAGTAAGACTAGAAAAGCACTATATAAATGGAAATACATTAATCATGCTGGCACATGGCAAAATACTGACATCAGACTCATGTACTTTTAAAGGAACGGATAAGAACAGATAATGGACTAGACAATCTGGAACCAGTTTTCAATTTCTATCCTTATTTGCCATCAGACTCAAGAACAGATGAATAGTGTGTTCAGCTTATTAACTGTATAAAAGAGGAACCACCATGATGTCACTCATTGGTTTTGGACTCCACATTCTGAAGTTTCATTTTGGCCACTGCCATGTTAGTTTTTTGAAGGCAGTAGTTGCCATGTACAGATTAGCGAGTCACGTGCCACTTTAGGATTAGCAAGCTGCATTCATAAACTGTATGGCTTCAATGCACAGACACACATATCTGCTAATTAGTGCTAACTAAGAGACTAATAAAATAACAGAATGACAAGAATTTCAATCACCAAAACTCAAGCAAAAATTTCTGGCATGGTCAGTAACACACAGCAAACTGTATTATTAATCAGGTAAGTCCATAAAAATGCTCCAAAAGGCACTAGGGGTCCAGTTCAGTGAATCAGTTAGTACTGGTCTTGAAGAAGCTGATTTTCTACAGCTGCCTGTGTTAGGATACCTGCGAATGTGCCCCTGACTCCAATATCCAGATTGATGAGTGATTAAAAAAAAAAAAAAAAAAAAAAAAAAAAAAAAAAAAAAAAAAAAAAAAAAAAAAAAAAAAAAAAAAAAAAAATAAATTTGACAAAAAAAAAAAATTTTAAAAAAAAAAAAGTTATTT
>VUQS01015831.1:14738-31777 GCA_015108495.1 Heterochromis multidens | reverse complement strand
ACTAGCTCAGGCTCCTTCCCCCCCTGAGAGGTGACATTCCATGTCCCAATCGCTAGCTTCGGTAGCCGGGGATCGGTCCGCCAGGGTCTCCGCCCTTGGCCGCCGCCCGACTCACACTGCACCTGACCCCTACGGCGCCTCCTGCGGGTGGTGGGCCTGCAGGAGGGTGGTCCCACGTATGCTGTTCGGGCTGTGCCCGGCCAGGCCCCATGGGCTAAGGCCTGGCCACCAGGCGCTCTCCCTCGAGCTCCCTCCCCGGGCCTGGCTCCAGGGCGGGGCCCCGGTAACCCTATCCCGGGCAGGGTAAACTGTTCCCTTGCTGTAACTCTCATAAGGGTCTTCTGAATCGCTCTTTGTCTGGTCCCTCACCCAGGACCAATTTGCCATGGGAGACCCTACTAGGGGGCAAAAGCCCCCCGACAACATAGCCCCTGGGATCCCTGGGACACACAAACCCCTCCACCACGATAAGGTAGCGATTCACGGAGGAGGCCCTATGACTAGTCAAAAAATATAAAAATCCTGCGCAATGGGTGTAGGGAAATAACAAATAGTTGCTATTATTAACCTCTTTTGTCATTTGTGATGCAGAAAGAAAAAAATTAAAGAAAAATTGGAAAAGTAATTAGGAAATGCTCCCTTTTAAATCGTGTTTGCAGACCTATTTAACCCTTGGAGTCACAATTCTTGCTCAGAAGAGGTGACTGTGACAAGGGCACATGCTTTAAAGGTGACATGGGAAGCAAAGGGACATAAATGCCGTTTAAAGCACTTGGGGTTAGGGAGTGAGGTGTCTGACAGTCACTGCTAACAGCAGTAGTCTCAAAGATCATCTAGACTGATCACCCATAACTCCTCCATACAAGATTTAGCAGTGTTTTGCTGGTTCTGTAGCATGTGAATCAGGAACATTTTGTTCTGGTGTGACCTGTCTTGTCATTAATTCTCCACCAACTCAAGCTGAGCAGCTGACAGAAACCACTTTGGTATAAAAGACAGCAAATACATAACCTAGTGGTGAGATTTTCTCTGTCTGTAGTATTTTTTCTCTGTGGGTTATAAGATTCATCATTCACAACTGGCTTAGGAGAGAGCACACACAATGACAGCAACATAGTGTGTGTGTGTGTGTGTGTGTGTGTGTGTGTGTGTGTGTGTGTGTGTGTGTGTAGTATGTTGACCTGAATCTACCTGTTTTTCTGACTCAAGCTAGCAGGTGACTGGACAGTGATGACCACACTGTCAGCTCAAATCGTTTATCCCACACTGCCATCTGTGGGTCAGTGAGTGAACACCAGCCAAATAAATAAATAAATAAATAACACCCCAACACCTCGCTTACATAAGTGATCTATAAACCAACAGTGTGAGAGCCTGCCTTACAATAAGCAAGCTGAGATGATGTATGATGTCTCAGTTGGGGGATCCCGTAACACCAGCTCGACCCACTGCACTGATTTACATGTGACCCACATCGATGCTTCCAACAGATCGAGGGGGAGTGAAAGAGATGGGAAGAGAGATGCAGGGAGGCTGCCATTTTATGCATCCTCCAATCCCTTTCCTGCCTCAAAACAAGCCCACAGAGTAATTCTGCCTCAGAAGCAGTGAACCAAATCCCATCTGTTAAAGGAGGATAAATTCTGGCAGAGTGAATTTATCTGTAGCTGAGATTTATTTACTGGAAACAACTTTGGGTTTTCTTTCTCTAGCAGTCAGTCTCTGTCTTCTCCTTTCTTTCCTCCTTCCTGTTTGTGCCTCCTGCCGTGTGAGTCGTCCCGCAGGTTCTGTGCTAGCTCAGCCAGGTCGATGGCCGCTAATGATAGGCGCTTTTATAAAGGTGTCAGCTGCTTTCCCTCACTAGAGCAAGCAGCTCTAATTTGAAGTAATGGTTATTGGTTTAGCCACTGATTTATTGAGCTGGTTATTAGTGCACTGTATGAGGACCAGCAGATGGGGGCAGGGAAGGAGGAAGAGAAAGTGGGAAAGATGAAAGGCAGGAGTGGAGGAGGGTGGAGGAAGGTGTGCGTTTTGACGTGGGTGGTGAGATAAAGGGACGAGTTAGAGCAAATTCACTTTTGTTTCTAGGGGACGCAAACATGAAGACCACATGCTGTGTCAGTGTCACTCTTTATAATTTCTGTCCTGTTTCTTTCCTTGTGATACTGTTTTTGTGCTTTGATGCAAAACAAACTGAAGTAAAGGATTCAACATTTTAGTGCAGTGCTATGTTAAAAAATAATCATTTGGATTTTTCTCAACCATAAAATACATTTTATATCAGTATTTCTGGAATGCATGTACGTCAACATTAGTGTTTTAACTGCTTGCAGATCTTTTGTGGGAACATATTGAGGGTACAAAAAGCATTTCCTGGTCATGGAACCACATAAATTAGAATTAGTTTTGAGGGCCACAGCAGAGCTGCTCAATTGAAACTCTCACAATATTTTGTATTTCAGAAATATTCTCTCTTTTTTTACATCGCTGTTGTGCATATTGTAGCAAAGCTAACAGCAAGCATATTCAGTCAGTGCTGTGGAATTTATGACAGGACCATGCAGGGAAAAAATTGTTTAGCAGCCATATAAATAGTATAAAACATGGAAAATCACTCGGTATCAAGGACAACGAGTGAACACATACAGACACATACAGACCATACACATGCAGGCATAGTCATCCAGATAGAGTTTCATAAACGTTCTCCTATGTCACTTCTCCATATAAGAAAAGATGACATACAATCAGCTGGCCTGTCATTTTTGCCTATCAGTATACAGAGGTCATTGTAAGGCTCCACTGAGACTAAACTCTCTTCAGGCCTCCCCAAATAGTAGCACCTCCAAAAAGAAAGGGTTTAATTAAAAACAAAAAAAACCCCATTACAACCAGGAAAAAAAAGAAAGACAGCAGGAATGAGAGCACGATTACCAATGACTAAGATGCCCAAGCGAGAATGTATACAAGACCAACTGCACCATCTGCCACCAGGCTTTCTCCATTAGTCAGGGAAGAATTTGTGACATCAAACAACATACAAATCAGAAAAGGTGTAGGTTAAAGTGAGAAGTGTCATGAGTTGTTAACACACTATTATATTGACATGTGTATGTTCATATGAACCATATTTTTGGTTGAGAAACTGTGGGGAAAAAAAATTATATATATATATTCTGGTAACTCGGCAACTGGATATACAAGAAAACTACTTAAAATTTCATTTTTAATGTCAGAAACTGCACGTTTTCTTTCTTTACAGTGGACATGAAATCAAGACAGCCTTGTTGATATTTTGGATCTGACCTGATTTATTTTTCTTAATCTTGTTTACTCGAATCTTGCTGGCATGCACAAATATAAATAATTCATGGTTTACTGCTAGTATATTGCATGATAGGTAGCCAACCAAAAACCTCATCAATCATATAAAAATCTGGAAAGAGGACAGAAACGAACCAACAAAAAGCAGAACTTGAGGACAGCATTCACAAAGAGTGAAGAGAAAAAAGATGCCATCACTGTCTACTCAGGAAGTGTTCTGAAAGAAGCATGTCAGCAGCTTCAGCTTTAGCTGCATGTCACACACATTTTGGCAGTGCTCACAAACACTGCAGCTTACTAAAATAAAATGGAGCAAAACAGACAGACAGAAGTACAAAAATACCAGCCTGTGACAGCTGTATTGATTAATTAAGCATGAGGTCCATCAAATGGGAGTGAGATGTACCGGCACTTGCACTGATGCATGCACAGACACACTTTTGGGCAACCTTTACCATATCTAAAGAGTTTAAATCTATGGTAAGCACTGGTTAAGTCTTCTGGAGATCAGTGACTGGAACTGGATTGAAGCTGGGTGATGCACCGAACTGCAAACACAGATTCCTTCATTAAAGGCCCTCATTTTAATTTATAGCAGATATAGGAGGTCACGTTAAAGACATGTTCTTGGTTTTGTTTTGTTTTTTCTTTTTTTTTTTACACAACAGCAAAAACAAGTAAATCCATTGGACAATGTCTCAGCTCCCTCAGGACCTGGGGTTTTAGGGGGTCCCTGAGTGCACAAAAAATAAATAAATAAACTCTGCTCAATAATGGTCTGCAGAGAAGAAACCTTAGTGCAATGTGGCAAAATCTTCTTTGGAGCAGAAAAAAGGATAAAGGCTAATCCTAAACCTGGAGAGACCCACTGGAGAGACCCATGGAAGAGGTGTAATTCCCAGAAACATGTTTTGACTAAACATTTATTGGAATACCCACTGTTAGCAGTGCTCTTTTAAGTGGCAGATAGGCCACATTTTGTAATAAAGTCATGTGGGTGGAACCCAAGTTCCAGAGCAGCACTTTGAGGAATAGTTTGTCATTAATTATTGAAGTCTCCCTGACTCCAGCTCTGAAGGAACAAGGAAGTAATGATGCAGCTGGGAGGAAAGGTTTAAAGCAAATAAATGATTTTACAGACTTCATCAAGCCTGAGCACAGATTCTGGAAGGAAAAACAGCTTTTACTTCATGGTATCTATTTTTGGAATGTGGTTATTCTTCAAAATATATTCACAGTGATACCTTTATCCTGATATTTGATTTACTGTCAACATTAATACCGCTCTCTCCCATTTTTAGATGACATTATCCCAAAAGTCGAGGTTGTGTTGACAGTGCTGTGCTTTTACACCATCATCTGTCTTGTCAATTTTATTACCAGTAATGAAACGAGTTGCATATCCTTCACTTCTGGCTGCCCCTGGAGCCAAATTGAAGCAGGTATGTTCAATTATTCAAAGATCCGCCTGAACAAAAACCTAAAAAAGATGTTTGCACTCATGTCAATAGCCCACTCAACTTTTCCTTTTTGTTAAAGGGAGGAAAAATTACTCTCCAACAGCAACAGGACACTGGCATATGATCAGGACACTCATGTATATATAGAAAGTCTTCCTTTTTCCTTCTTACATGTGCAAAATTTCCTGACTGGGATAAAACCTTACTGGATCCCAGGAGGATCATTTCACAGTGGTAAAATGTGCAGGGTATATAATGGTGCCAATGTAAACTGTTAGTCAGAAAAAAAAGAAAAAAAAAACCTGACAATTTGGAAGACATATTTTTTTTACCCAAAGAGCTTCACACAGAGACTATATATTTCGTTTTTCTTTCTTTGATTTAACAGGAGTGTAATTACAATGCAAACTGCTCAGATGGGAATGTGACCATAGGTCTCTTATGGGGATTGAAATTTCAGCAAAAAAGAAACACTTATATGTTTTTTGATTTTGGGTCTGCAAAGATTCTAGGAAGCAATTGCAGCTTCACACTCTTGAATCTGACACTGACAAAAGCTCTCTCACCTTCTCCTGCCTACACAGCATTTATGTAACACCACGCTAACTGCCAGCCTTAGAAAAGGAAGCATTACAACCTCACAAAGTTGAGCTTGCTCTTAAGCAGTGGATGCGGCGGCTGACTAACAGGTTTTCCTTCATGCTTTCTGTTGAGATCATTTAACATACTGCAAACCTGTCCCCTTGACTCAACCTAAACACAGCTCAGCTGCTGTTGTACCAGCTCCCATACATATCTCACTGCCCTGAACACTTGCTAATGCATGTCAAGCTCCTGCCTGTATAGATATGCTGCCTCTTGGTAGATTTGTTCATCCACCAGAGTCAGGGCTTACACTTTGTGTATATTAGCCTGTTAGCTTGTTGGTATTATGCAGTACATCTGGAAAGTGTTCACAGCGCTTCACTTGTTCCACATTTTGTCATGTTACTCCAAAATGGATTAATTTTATTTTTCACCTCAAAATTCTACACACAATACCCCATAATGACAAAGTGCAAAAAGTTTGCTTGAAATTCTTGCAGATGTATTAAAAATAAAACACAAAAATATAACATGTACATTAGTATTCACAGCCTTTGCCATGACACTCAAAACTGAGCTCAGGTGCATCCTGTTTCCACTGATCATTCTACAACTTGATTGGAGTCCACCTGTGGTAAAGTTACCTGATTGGACATGATTTGGAAAGGCACACACCTGTGTGTATGAGGTTTGTGCTCTGACAGTGCATCTTAGAGCATAAACCAAGCCATGAAGTCCAAGGAATTGTCCGTAGACCTCTGATTGAACAAAGATTGAACTCTCTGGCCTGAATGCCAAGAGTCATGTCTGGAGGAAACCAGGCTCCGCTCATCACCTGGCCAATACCATCCCTACACTGAAGTATGGTAGTTGCAGCATCGTGCTGTGTGGATGTTTTTCAGCAGCAGGAACTTGGAGACTAGTCAGGGTCGAGGGAGAAATGAATGCAGCAATGTACAGAGACATCCTTGATGATAACCTGCTCCAGAATGCTCTGGACCTCAGACTGGGAAGACGGTTAATTTTGCAACTGGACAACGACCCTAAGCACACAGCCAAGATAGCAAATGAGTGGCTTCAGGACCACTCTGTGAATGTCCTTGAGTGGCCCAGCCAGAGCCCAGACTTGAACCTGATTGAACATCTCTGAAGAGATCTGAAAATGGCTCTGCATCCAACTTGATGGAGCTTGACAGGTTTTGCAAAGAAGAATGTGAGAAACTTCCCCAAAAATAGTTCTGCCAAGCTTGTAGCATCATACTCAAAAAGACTTGAGGCTGTAATTGCTGCCAAAGGTGCTTCAAGAAAGTATTGAGCAAAGGCTGTGAATACTTATGTTCAAATTTTGTTTTTTATTTTTAATAAATTTGCAAGAATTTTGAGCAAACTTTTTTCACTTTGTCATTATGGGGTATTGTGTGAAGAATTTTGAGGTGAAAAATGAATTTAATCCACTTTGGAATAAGGCTGTAACAGGACAAAATGTGGAACAAGTGAAGTGATGTGAATAACGTCTGGATGGTTGAGTGCCTGTCATTAACCTTTGTTTTGCCTCATTCTGCAGGGGGTACCTTCCTGTTCAAAGGGAGTTCTTCCTCCTCACTGTAACCAAGTGCTGCTCACAGGGGATGGTTAGCTTATAATAAGTACTCTGAAATGACTGTTATAAAACAGTGCTTTATAAATAAAATGAAATACTTAGCTGGCAATGTATTGGCATTTTGTTGTCGTTGTTGTTTACTGCTAATATATCACACTTATCACAGTTATCACTATGAGTAAGGTGGAAAGAGAATTTTTTCAACACGCTGTCTATCAGTGTACTTTAATACGACACACTGTCCCGTATGGCCTCTCCCTCATTCACAGAATTTCTATTTTTCTTCTTACTCCTTATATGGACTGCTTTTACATAGATACTTTTTTAGTCCTATCAACCACTCAAAGTGTTCTACACTACAAGCCACATTCATACTGACTGTCCACTTCATTAGGTACACCTTTTCAAGCGCTTGCTAACACAAATATCTCATCAGCTAGTCACATGGCAGCAACTCAATACATTTAGGCATGTAGACATGGTTGAGAGAACCTGCTGAATTTCAAACTAAGCATCAGAATGGGGAAGAAAGGTGATTGAAGTGACTTTGACAGCCTGCTTCACTGCTTCACCTTCACTCACTATGTTTGTCTAATTGTAGCACTCTACTCTTCTGCTGCTGCCTATTTACCTGTGCACCTGAGACTCATCTACCAATCAAGCTTCAGCAGCATACAGTATATAACCTGGCCCTTCACTTTGTTCTGTGGTAGACTGCTCAGTTCATCAGTGTGGTGCTAAGTTCTAGTCCGGTAAATGTTTGCGCATGTTGTTTGCCTGAATCCAATCTGCCACCTGCAACTGCAGCTGCCTTTTTTCACCATTTCTGTTGCTTTCAGGCTCAAGCTTGCAATTTAACTGCTGACTCTGCCAGTTTCTACTCTAATTTCTTAACACAAATGGCACTAAAAACAAGACCAGCCAGATAAAGTTAATCAGTACAATAAAATTTGAGCTATTTTTTTTATTATAGATAGCGATTATAGAATCAATAGAGCTAATCATTTAATTCACTGTTTTTTTAGAGTTGAAGTAAAACAGAAACTTGCAGTGTCTTAAACTTTAGTTACCTGATGTCCACTTTAAGCTGTTTATATGCTGTGTAATTTGGGGCTGTCCCAGAGAAAAGATGACCAATGGGAAAGAATTGTGACTGTATCTTTGTTCCAACATAGTGTAAGAGAAGCTGGTCATAGTAAGCAAAGAAATAACACAGTTATCACCTCAACACCTTTTCACTTGTGGGGGGGAGAACAAACTAACTAAACCCATGTGTAATATTAATACATGGATAAACAAAGTTTAGGATTCCAAAAATAGAAGAAAACCTATTCGAGTTGTGTTGGCAGAAGCAATGTTTGTATGATGTGTCCATTATCTGTTATGACAAAGCAAAGGAGGACATGACATGTAAACTAGTAGCAGTGGAATAATACCATGTTGGGCACTAATTCAATAGGTATTATTCATTATATAGTCCTCATACATCAAAACTGATGTCCTACCCAAGTTTCTTAGCTCCATGTCATATAGCATGGCTTACAGCTGAGTTATAAGATTGCAAAAAATCACACAGTGTGTAGGTGCCTTTAAGCCATACTTATCTTAAAAGAAAAATGTGTTAAATTAATAAATTAGATATACATTACAACTCATTATCTACTGTCACAGCCAAGTGCTGCTTAATAGGGCAAAAAAGATTAGCTAGCCACCCTAAATCTTTTGATTATTTTTTTAATAAAATAATATTTATTACATCAGCATTTAGAAAACCCACTGAAATCTCTTATTTCACTGTGTCTCACTGTGAGAAGTGTTTCCTCTGCAGTTCATATTTTCTATTCTTCCAACTTTGTTGTCAAGAACACTGCCACAGCAACAGCTGCAGAGATCAAAATCTGCTGGGTTCTGCATGCTATGTTGAGCTTCCACAATGATCCCATCATGTGGATGAATATCACAAACAGGCTCCCCTTTCAGTCTCTAGCTATAGCCTTAGCTGTGTTTGAGCCCCATAGAGTCATAATAGCTAATATCAAATTGAATATGGACAAGAAGTGACATTTTCTATCACTTCACTGTTGCAACGTCTAAAGCTCTGGATGGGCCGAGAGGGAGACTGAGGCAGGGCCTCAGATAGGGGTCGTGCTTTCATTAAAGAGGCTAATAGCGTACAGTGACAAGGAGCTGATATTAGCCACAGGGAAACCTATTAGAAGTAAGCTGCAGACAGTCATGATGAGGAGCTGATTACAAAATCACTGAAAGGAAAATGACTTGGGAGATAAGTAGGAGTGGAGTTCAGGAGCTTTAAAAAGAAACTGAAAGAGACTAAGCAAAGGCCAGAAGACTGAGAGGAGGCCAGCTTGAACAGAGGGATGTAAGGCATGAGCCTATGTCAAAAGCACAAAACAATATGGGACATGACATTGTTCTGTTGTGTTAAATTGGTTTTCTAGTGCAAGTGCAATCTTCAGACAATCTACTTTTGGGGCCATTTTTTCAATACTACTTTAAAACCAAGCCAAGATGCTTGTTCTGGACTTTTATTTCTAGAAAATGGGTTAACATATGAAATCCATTTCTCAGTAATACTGCTTTTATACTTAACTATATACAGTACTATGCATTTTCTGATACTTCACATTTCACAAACCATTTTCTAAACCATTCGGTTTTTTTTTCCCCCTGAATATACAGTGCTGTGCAAAAGTCTTGAGCCACCCTTCATTTCTTTATACTTTGATAGGAAAACTGGAATTAGGTGTAGCTATTTATTAAAACATGTGCAAACATACACAGAAATACAGTGCATATGGTAAAAGCAGCATTTAGAGAAAGCTTGCCTTAGAGAACTCTTATGCAAGCTTTCTTGAAATTACCATGCAATACCATCTGGAAAATGTCTGATTGGCAACACAGTATATATATATATATATATATATATATATATATATATATATATATATATATATATATATATATATATATATATATATTTAGTATATATATATAGTATATTTGCTATTACATTGTTTTATACATGAATACATTAATAACAAATAATGAGACAGTCACAGCGCACATAAGTGAAGGCCCTCTGTTAGAAGTGGGTTAAACAGCAGTACAGAATCATTACAGTCATTTGCCTCAAGATTCGTTAACATTATGCCACCTGTTATTTATGTAATTTTGTTTCCTTTGGCATCATCGGACATATTTTGCCCACGTGTTGTCTAAAAGGCAGCGTATCATTTTCTCTTTCTTGTCCCGACCAAATGCACAAAACATCCATTTAATTCATGTAGACTAAATTCACAATGTAATTCAATCTACAGTCGCACATATTTGTTAAAACACACATACACTCTGTGGTTTTCTGAAGGTGCTTCTTTTCAACCATTTGTTTTTGATGATACTCTGTGTGGTCAAAAAGTCACATTCCATTCTGCATTCTTGCTTCTGTGCGCACATCTGTGACAGAGAGAATCTGTTTATATGCTTTATTTTGCAGAAGGCTGATGTGGAAAGCCTCCAATTTTCCCCTTGTCTCTGTCTGTCTATGGGGCCCAGGGGCCAGCAAATATGTTAGACCATCTGGCCACCTGTATGTGTGTGTGGACAGATGGTCCATCTGAG
Organism: Heterochromis multidens; assembly: GCA_015108495.1. Taxonomy (NCBI): domain Eukaryota; kingdom Metazoa; phylum Chordata; class Actinopteri; order Cichliformes; family Cichlidae; genus Heterochromis; species Heterochromis multidens. Next base: position 21,169 of record VUQS01015831.1, on the reverse strand, counting down.
GGCCAGTCGCAGGCAAACCACTGGATCTGCAACAGGATTCACTGATAGGACTCAATTGCAGTTATTTCCAGGTAAATGCAAGCACTTTCATTTTCTTTAAGCTCATGATATAAACAATGAAAACTACTAATGTTTCCAAAGAATTCTCCTCATAGGATGTTTCTTATATTTCTTCTGTATTTGGGGCAGTGTAATGATTAAGTCAGAAAAGTTAGATTTTTAAATAATAATAAAAACTAACCCTAACCACTGAAAGACTAAAGATGCACATTTTCCTGAGACTACTGGAGATTCTCCTCACGGATGCATGCTATGATTATGTAAATGTTATCCCACTCATGGAAAGCAACAGAAAACACATGGAAGTGTAACTTTGTTGCCAGTTGAAGAAACCAATAAACACATTTCAGAACTGCAATCATGCGCCTGCCTTCCTGCAAGATAGAAAGCTGGGATGAGATTAAATGGCAGTTCATCTGTCAGTCCAACAAAATGCTTGTGATTGAATGGCATAAAAAGGATGCCTGTGAAATGGCATCATGAAGCGATGTGCTGCCTATATGAACAGTTTTATATAAGTTACTTACTAAAGAAGAAACACGTTCTTCTTCTTACATATTAAAGTGTAAGTGACATAAGGGACAAAATGCACTGTGTCCTCCTCAGACACTCAGCCTGGTAAAATCAGAATATTATGGTGGCTAATATTAGTTCAGCCTAAATAAATATTGTTGTCTTTAGCTTGTTGCTTATTTGATGACTCTCCTCCGCCTGTACCTTATACTTTGTTTTACATTTTAGTATTTTTATCATTTTCATTTGTAGTATCATGAGACTGAGCAGAATTTACATAACCACTGTCTTGTTAGATTTCCCCCAAAAGACGTTTTACTTTAGCCCAAACATATAATTCTTTATCATTTTACCATATTGTAATACTGTAAATGTCAGCTATCCACTGGTAAGATAGTACAGTTAGTACAACTGTACAGAACTAAAAGATGCATAAAATGAGCATCTCTGAATTGTAACACACCTTTAAAAATGGAAAACAACTACCACAACTTACTGCATCATTTAACTCCAATAACACTAAAACTGTTGACCATTCACTCTAACTTGTGACCCATTTGGAGGGACACTATCTATGTCTGGAGCTACATATAACTTAGGAGCAATGACTTCATACTCTCTGCTCATTTTAATAGATCAGGAAACACCTGATCTACACCATCGTTAGCTTTCTCCAGGTCCAAACCCAGATCGCAAACAATAGTACAAACCATGTTAAACCAACATTCTGCCCTCGGTTAATATTGAAACAACACTGGCATTACAACTGAAAATCAACAGGATTTCAATAATATTTCAACAGACACAACACGTGAATGTTAATACTCTGTTGAAATTATGTTGAATTAAATTATTACTTAAGAGGAAGACAGACACCCAAATATTAACTTTATTCTACTATCATCCAACTATAAAATAATCAGTTGCATCAGCATGCTAACGTCACAGTTAATGACTTTTTAGAAGTGTCTAAAAATGACCACTGAAACAGTCAGAAATGTATGTATCACTGCATATAGTGTCAAACAATATAATTGGTAAAAAAAATTAATTAAATGTGGTACAGTTCAAACACTGCAAACATTCAATTCAATTCAATTGCAGAGTGGTGTAAAAACACATGGTGAGTAGATCAAATCATATCACATATTACATGGAATGTAATGTATGATTTAATTATCACAAATAGATCCTCAATCAACTAAAACCAGGACATCTATAGATCGATGATAGATTAGTAATGCAATGTCACTGTCATCACACTCTCTGTTTTTATCAGTATTTTAACACTGATCCAACATTTATTTAGCACTGAAATTTCAATCTCAACCATAATAACTGGATGAAAACAGAGAGAAAATTAAATACCACTGACATGTGGTCACTGGTGAAGTTGGGCTTGATATATAATAATGTATAATTGATATATAACGATCTGCTAACTCATCAGCTACGGTTAGGCTAATATAAACACATTAACACAAGGCATACATATGACATGTTGATGGTCCCTGATGGGCAGAGACAAACGGGATCATATGACAAGGAAAAAAAAAAAACACACCGAAAACATCCAAAACTTCAGCCAAGTGAATGTCTGTGATAATGCCATGCACAACACAGGGCCAGTCATTAATGTGTTCCTGCTTGGTTCTGATTTGCTATAAAAATGTTGTTATCCTAGTCTTAATGTTCACATTGAAATATTAGCTGAGCAAATAGTTTCTGAAGCATTAAAATATTTGGCATCCAGGACACCGTGAGCCCATGTGCTGTGAACACCACACAGGAAGTGATTGGCAGCAATGTGGTGACATGAAACCATTGAAAGTTGGTGACATTCAGTAACTTCAAGAGACTACAGGCAAATAAACCACTGGTGATGCAAAGTGGGCAGCTGCTGAGTTAAATTTTTCTCCACTTTGAGGCGACCGACTTAAGGGATTGATCTTCTGTTGATTAACACATGATGGGTTGGTCAGTATCATTCTCCCTATGTCAACTTAAAAATGTGTAAAGGTCATATGATTGGAACATCTTTAGCTCTTTGTCCAGTGAAAACCAAACCAGTTAAAGTGAAAACTACGCTGATCTTATTGAATAACGTGCAGACTCTTTCCAGTCAATTCCCACTCTTGGCCCAGTTGTCTTGTGGTAATGAGAAAAATACTGAGGGAAAACATGGACTTTGTCATGGTCCTGTGTCTTTGATGCAGTGTTTTAGTTAGTTTAGTGTTTATATTTTCTTCATGTAATTTTCTTAATTAAACTAAATGTATTTAGTCTCAAGCTCTTAGTTCCTGGGTGTAGTTTTATTTTGCATTCCTTGAGTTTGAATTTGTTCCTGTCTTCCTTGTGTTTTTTGTTAAAGTTGCTTTTTAAAAAAAAAAAAATATTATTATTATTATTACCAGACAGTAATCATGCATATGAACCAAGATTGCTTTAAACAGGGGTACCAAGGGGTGAGATGCCCCCATAACTTAGTGCCTACTAGATGTTCTTTTTAAGTCTCTGTTTCTGTGTTAGGTGTTCTCATGTTCCTGTTTTATTTTGCTAGTCTTCTGTCACTTCTGTCTTGCTTTTTAGTTTTACTTCCTTTATCTTGTTTCCCTTGATTGGTTGTACCTGTTTTGTTAACCCACCCGTTCCCCATTCCCCTAATCAGTCTTTGTGTATTTAAACCCTCAGTTTGTGTCTGTCCTTTGTCGTGTGGTCCTTCATTGCTGTGTGCCCTCTTGCTCTGTGTTCGCTGAGGACTTAATTCCTAGTGATTTTGAGTATTTGGATTCCCTGGCTCAGTTCAATAAGTGTTTTGGATTTTTTGGGGCTTTGTTTACTGCTTTGAAGCAAACAGCTTTAAAGGCTGATTTTGAGTTTAGTTCTTGTGTCCTGCTTCCTGCGTTTGGGTCTGCAATTTGCTGGTTTCACAGCTGTTGATGCTGGCTACAAAGGAGATGTTCAGTGAAGAAAAAAAAAAAAAGGATGGAAAGCTGCACACTTAAAACCATGTTAGACCCGAGACCAAATGCAAATGCCATCCTTTCTCTATTCCATCATGTTCAGTCTGTATAATGAGCTGCTAAAATTGCTACAATTAAATATTATTATATACATTTTAAACCATTTGAGTCTTTGGAATAAATCTAAATGAAAATATTGGCCAAATGTATTTTATTATCCACTGAATAAAATCCAAGCAGTTGTCACGTACTTCACTTCTCTTTAAACTGAAGAAAAAAGAAAATCTGAACAATAGTTAACCATCAGTTTCATGCTAAATGAATGCATCAAGGGAAGTGTTTTGCACAAACCTGTCCCATGAGGATATAAAACCATCCCATGAGGCACAGCATCCTTAGAAACCTGTAGTACCATAAAACTCTGAATGACTCTGACAGCAGCTCATGATTTATGTCTCATGTCTTGAAACCTCTCATGCTAATCTTACTGTTTCTCTATAAAGTGCAATAAACCATAAAATAATCCTAAAACTGTCCAAGAAACTTGTGTTTTGCACAAAGTATTTCGCTTTTTCCTCTCAAGCCTCTTTTATTCCCAGCAGAGGCACATTTGTAGCATGAAATACAAAAAGGTAAAGGTCCAGAAATGTATTATTGAAAATGATTTATTGAATAGCAAGATGTTGCAGTTGCCACTGTGTTTTTTTTTAAGGATATTTATAGGTTAATAATAAAATTAAAATGGCATTTTAAAAAGACGTCATTGGAAAATGAACATGTGAACCAATCCATCTTACATTTTTCATTTCTGACCCACAGTAGCAGCCTTATAGTGGCTCTAAACTAAATGTCAGTGGATTGTCCCAGGAAGTTGATTGTGTTCTTCTGGACACAGGCACAATAAGCCGCAAGTTTGTGGGTTATTGTTAGGAAAATGGTGCTAGTTTCAGTCATTATGCAACTGTACTGTTTATGAGGTTGTGGAAACCTGCATTCAGCTGAGACTGAAGAAGTCACTTAGACGACTGACTGAAATGTTTCTCAAATACTGTGTCCAGATGAACAGAATCAACTTTCTGGGATTTCTTTACCTGGATTATGAAGCATGCATCAGGACATCAGTGACCACAATCTGTACGATTCATCCTCTTGAGATAGTTAACAACTGTACATGCCAGGACAACCTATCCATTAGTTGGTGAGGTATTTATTGATTATGCAATACACTAAAATAGGCACAGCAACGGTACAAAATCAAAAATGGTAACTTGGTAACAGACCAGACAATAAAAGTACTAAAACATCAAAAACTCTACTTTATTAAGTTAAAAAATGGTGCTTGTAAAACTAAAGCCATCATAAATTAACCACAGACAATTTTGGAAGAATCAGATTGGGATATTTTCCATTTTCTCACAGGTAGCACACAGCAGGATGCATTCCACGTCAAACAGTTCTGCACTCCTGGAATTACTTCTTGTGGTTTATGCAAGGGAGCTGCATGTATAGAACGTGCAGGAGGCAGAACACAACGCCCACTCAGTAGCTCTGAATGCACCAGTCTGTTATTACCTAAGCTTTGTAAAGGAGCTGGCAGGTTAAAGACTGGCTAATGTTTGCTAGAAGATGTTTTTGCTTATCAGCATTGGTAATGAAATTTGAAATGGGGATAAAACACTGAAATGACACATATAAAAAGCTTAAAATACATTAACACAACATCAAATTTCTCCTTAAAGTTGGTTTGCTTGATTTAGAAGTCAAGCTGAAACAAAGTCACCGTTCAATAATGCAAAATTTAAAATTGCAGTGATAAGTCAGCCGTCCCCTCTCATCACAAAAATGGTAAAGAAAGGAGGAAAGAAAAAGATTTAGGTAGTGTATTCAAGAAAGAAGCTTTAGAACAAGCCAAGTTACAAGAGACTTTTTTTTTTTTGTAGTTTCACCTCTGTACACTACCACACTGGATTTTAAATCAAGCAATCAAGATGACTGAAGATGATAATTGAGATGTGTGAAAGTGCAGACTTTCATTCAAAGGGTTTTATAAAAATTTTGAATTAACTGTTAAGGAATTACAGCCATTTTTGCACACAGTCCCCAATTTTTAACCTCCTGGGACCTGGCGTCCACATATGTGGACATCACATGTTGGGTTGTGTAGACCACAATACTAAATTTTGCTCTACAAGGGCCTGATATCCACTTACGAAAAATGCATGCCATGAAAGAGTTCGGGTCTTAGGAGGTTAAAGTAATTGGACAAAAGTAATTGGACAACTGACAAGCAGTTTCATGGCCAGGTGAAGTCTATTTCCTTGTTGTTTCATGAAAAATTAAGCAGGAGTATCATTGTCAGAGTCTACAATCAAGAGATACTGTCATGAATGTAAATACAGAGGGTTTACAAGAAGATGCAAACCACTGATTACAGTCAAAAACAAGAAGGCCTGATTAGACTCTGTCCAGCAACATCTTAAAGAGCCTGTACAGTTCTGGAAAATCTTTGTGCAGATGAAGCCAATATAAACTTGCACCACAATGACAGGAAGAGAAAAGTATACAGAAGCAATCACATAGCTCATGGTCTGAAGTAGAGCCCTGCACTGGGACTGGGATCCTGTGAGTCCCGCAGGACCCGACGCAAATATTGCGGGAGCAGACGGCTAAAAATAGACAGCGGGTCCCAAAAGCCATTGTATTACGTTGTGATGTTCAGCAAGTTTGAACGTACTTCTTTGAAATGTGTCTCAGAGTTTTCTTCTGTTTCTAAGCTGCTGCTGTTCATAATAATATGACATTGTCCCCTTTTTTTTTTTTTAGATTTTTTTTAATAACTGCAGATGTTTGCACATCTGATTAGTTTTTTTTTTTTTTTTTTTTGCTTTTAAAACC
>VUQS01015819.1:12615-41692 GCA_015108495.1 Heterochromis multidens | reverse complement strand
AAAAAAAATTAAGTTTCACAAAAAAAAAAAAAAAGAAAGAAAGAAAGAAAGAAAATCTACTCTTGGCTCTGAATGATGTCATTAAGAGTGGATAACCCTAATATGGTCATCCCAAAGCTCTGGCTTTGAGGACAGAAACCCCTCCCACCTGCTGATCAAACCTTTTGTTTGCGAAGAAGAAAGAAAGTTGCTAAAATGAGGGGCTACACCAAGTCCAGTACAAGTTAAAGAGAGATTATTTTGGACTGTGACTCATGCAAAGCTACTATAACAAAAATCTTATTTCAGAGGAAGTTTTTCCCTGCATGCCATTACGGAACAGGGTAACACGAGCTTCCATTAATAATTTCAATAGAAACAGGAATGTTCTCTTGTTTGGAATCAGGTGTTATTTTTTCTTTACATGAGGAGCCTTTTTGGAAAACTAGAAAGAGAAAGATGAGAAGGTTGACACCATTTTTTTTCTATGTGGAAAGTTCATAAGGATGATTTTTTTTTATGCTCACTCTAAGAAAACATGACTTTATGGGTTCACTAGCAACAATTGCTTGATAAAATGGGAACTTTTGTAAATGCTGATGTGCAAATGCTCCCACTGTTAAATATCTTTAAAGAAGTTATTAATACAGTAGCATCACACTTTTAGGTTTCATTATCTGCTCTCTTACTTGGCAAACTCGTCCAGTTTGATTGTCATTCTGCAGATTGGAAAAGTCATGTAGGAGAGTCTCTTCTCTCACCTGAAAATGTGTTTGCTTTCATAAAGAGTCCAGGTCCTCTTTTTTTTTAATTTCTCAAAAATCTAATTTCTTTAAGGAGTCACTGTGAAAAAGTTGAAAAAGTTTAAGAATCAGTTTGGAGGAAGTAAAGTGTTACCAAGTGGATAAAAATTGCAACAAATTTGTTCTTATTTCAAAACTTTTATTGCTAACAATTCCATGAAAACCTGTATATGTTGAACTGATGTTTCTCTGCGTTCTAACTGCATACAACATCGTTTCACTTAGTTTTGGTTCAGTCTCTCTCTCTCTCTCTCGCGAGGGTGACGGTGTCACAAAAACAGCCAAAAAAACAACAAGATACTGCCTGAATTTTTTGTCCCTGAGGCTCCAGATGAGACCCAGAGACACCTTCAGTCAGTCAGTTGTAAACGCCCTCCCCACCGCTGTCCTCGCCAGTCCAGGAGGGTTTTAGGAGCTCTCGAACATCTTTTTCCTGTCGGCCTTGTCCTCGATGTTTTTACGCCAGTCGCCGATGTCTGCAGGCTAGAAAGAATGATGAAAACTCATCAGCTCCTCAAAATGAGACCAAATATTTGATATTTTTTTATAAAGTGAAGAGTGAACAAAGTGTTTCTTTTTCTGTTCTGCCACAGGTTTCCAATTTCACTGCAGGCACTTTAAACCTGCTTTTCAGACAGTCAGTAATCCATGAAACTGTGAGCAATCTCCTTATCAGGCTACAAGTGGCTTTTAATCAGTCCTTAAACTGTGAGTGTCTTCAAATATTTCAACCAGCGCTGAAAATAAATCATCAATTAGTTTTTCTTCAGTCTACTGCAGCATGATGAACCATTTATTGTATAAGTGACAATTTGAACACGTTTGAGCTGTTTTTACTTACTTACTGCAGTCTTCTCCTAAATGATAGGTATGGATAGATGAAAAGTTTGGAATCTTGATTGTAGTGTGTGTATGTCTGTTCCCTAACTCCTCCTAGACGCGTTAATCAATCTTAATATATAAACTTACTATATAAACTGCCCAAGGTACCAGGATTATCAACATCTGTATAGTTTTGGGGAATTATTTTTACAACACTCAAATCCTTTCAAAGGATAAATATTATGTGCAGTAGCTGATCTCACAATGAACAGCGATATTACGTGTACGTTGTTGTTTGTAAATACATTTTGCTAAACAATTTTTAGTGCAGTGGCACTTCAGGGTCACTGGTATGTGATGTCATGCATATCTGTAAATAATTGTTCATCAAACACTGACGCTAATAGTGCCTGTAATTGATTACTTTGTCTTATACAATGAATATGTAGCTTTCAAAGCAGTTTGGCATTTATGAACAGCTGTTTTTGCCATATATAATATATTATCTTATATAATATACAAAATAAAAAGAATAACATAATAAATTAACGTGTCTGTGTTTTAATACATGAGCAAAGCGAACAAGCGTCGCAGGCCTGGCAAACACTGCCTGTAGTGCGGGTTTTTGCTAGTAATTAAAAATAAAAAATAAAATATACTTCAACTAAACGTACCATCAATTTTGTTTCATTTCTTTTCTTTTAAACTGCTACTCCTGTGTGCAATATTTGAATGTTTACATAACTTAAGCACCTGATTTTCATCTGTACAAAGATCCACACATAATGCCTAGCCTTCATTGTTGATGTGCAGTATTTTTTTATATATATATTTTTATATTCTTTTATGTAATTGGAGTATTTATGTTTATTGTCTGTTAATGTAATTTTTGTCTTTACTGATATACAGTCCTGAATGACAATAAAGTTAATTTTGACTTTGAATTTTCAAATTTTAAATCAAAAACTCACATTTTTGATTTGAAAACTTATATAGCTCTGTATGTTTGATTTGACAGATTTTAATTACGACACATCCTCCTGGGAAAAATGTAAATATCTTCATCCAGTAAATGACTTTGACTTTGCTTTGTCTAAGTAGATTTTATATTTCATTTTCATTTTCCAACATTTTTCTTGGTGTGAAGCCCTTTGTTATAGCTTTTGAGATGTGCTCTAAAAAGAACTAATCTTATTGGAAAATATTGATCAAATGTCATTTTATTTTTCTAGCAGAAATGAGCTTCCATAGATTTCAAGAAGAAAGGGAAATCATTTAAAACTGAATGTAAGAGCTGCACAGGACTTAAAGTTATTAAGCAAGTAAAGTAGATTCCTGAGACAGTGAACGATTTCTGTAACTAATGAGGTATTTCTGTGTTATCACCAACAAATGAATAAGATCAACAAATATAGGCATCAGAGAAATGATACTTCCACTCCACTGAACTTCTGGGCCACATGTGAGGCAGGATAATGACAGAGAAAAGCTCTGCAGACTTGCTAAATCAGCAGTCCAATCAATGCTCACCTCGGCTCAGTTTCTAACACATGACAATGTCTTTTTTTCTTTCGATTAATTTGGTCTAATGAGCTAAAGTGAATCCTGAAGTTGTTTAAACTGCAACGGTAGCACATAGTGATGATGAAACCAGCCTCTCTTCTCATTGTGAAAACCTTGTTCCTCACCTCCTCTTTCACCTCCTTCTTGACCTGCTTCAGGTTGGCCCTCAGGTCCATGGTCACCTTGTGTTTGGAGCCCAGTAGAGCCTGCAGCATGGCGTCTGCAGACATACGCACTTTCTTCAGGGCGGGTTTCTTCACTCCAGCCAGTTCGATCACTTTCAGCTTCAGATCCTCAATCTGGAGGCAGAGAATTGTTCTTTAAAAGGTGGCAAAACCAGCCAGTTTTGCCAGGTACTCTGGCTTCGTCCCACACTCCAAAGACATGCAGGTTTCTAAATTGGCCGTAGGTGTGAATGTGAGTGGGAATGTTTGTGTGTCTCTGTGTTAGCCCTGTGATGGACACGTGACCTGTCCTGGGTGTAACTTCCTCTCACCCTATGACAGCTGGGATGGACTCTTGCCCCCTGCAGCCCTAATTAGATTTATCAGTTAAGAAAATGAAAAACAGCACCCGACAACTTACTGAGTTTCAGACTTTTTGGAAAAATAAAAATGCCCTCATATCAAACCACTTCCACCTCCTTGTTCCTTCCAGCTTTTCCATAGCTTTCAAGCTGCTTCTCAACCTGTATAATAATAGTTACAATTCATATTTTTTGATAAAAAAGACCTAATGTAATGTAATCTAATTTAAGTATCTAATGTAAGTAGTGTCAGAGCCTCTGATACTTTCATCGTTTTATTGTGGGAGGGGAAATATTTATCACCCACCCAGTCAAGAATGTTCAATGGGACTAGACATTAAAATAAAACTCCATAATCTCTCTCAAACTCTCACCTCTTTGTCGGCCTTCTGCACTTTGATCTCGGTGTCGTACCTCAACTCGTCGATTTTGTCAATGGTGGCGTGGAGCTTCTTGCAGAGTTCCTGTTAAAGTGCAGAATGAACAGATTTCTTAGCAGTCAGCATGGTTGTCCGCTGTACAATTTGGAGGTATTTATATGGCTTCTTGTATTTTATGCTTTTATACATTTCATGTACATTTTTCTCATAGCTGTGGTTAGTAGTTATTTGTTAGATTTACAGTTTTTCACTCGAAACACGTGGTCATCTTGTAAGAAATAAATGACTGGCATTAATACATTGTATTACAATACTTTTATTTTGAAAAGGATATGTTTCAGCTCTAAATAAATGTAAAATTAGGTCATAAACTGCCTAGAAAACATTCATAGCTTTTTAATCATGCACAAAAAGTAATTTAAAAATAAATGTAAATGTGTGTTTACTGTGTATAAACATTTTAATGAGTCATTATGTGTAAGGATGTTTTTTGGATGTTGAAACTCACTCTCTGCAGGATGGAGCAACAATATGAGGGAAATTTAAGTTTTAAGCAGCTGATAACACAAAACTCTCCTCTGATGCTTGGCTGAGGCTGTTTCACTATAATGAGGAAAAATCCCAGATATTTTTCTTTTTTTTAGAATGTGGGCATGAGAAAGTGTAAGCATATAACACAGTTTTGGTCTCACCGTGAGGGCAGCCTGGTCTCCGCTGAGGTCAGGGGATGTGCAATTCTCAGCCAAGTAGGCCTCCTTTGCAGCTGCAAAGTCTTTTTTCTCCTGCTCGAGCCAGTTGGCAGCAATGTGCAGCATCAAACTCTGCAGGGAGATTAAAATATGCATGTGAAAAATGAAAAGAAAGCCTCCAAAAATTGAAAGGTTTTAGCAAAAAGAAGAAGCGGGTTTGACTCTCACCTTCAGATGATGCCTGCGGCTGGATGTCATTTTCTTTCCCCTGTGAGACAAAGATTAGAAAGTTGCCGTCAGAGCTGAAATGATCAATTGTCATTTTGGGTTCTGCATTTTGGAAAATCAGTTCCTTAGATTACACCATACTGAAGCCTGGTTCTATACAATAGTTCCTAAATGCACCTATCAGCACCTCTAAAGCTCACTGATAAACATGTTGTATCTGAGCTAGCTTTTCTCTTCTCTTTGACACAAAAGCAGCACCTGTTCCTCCGTCTCCTCCTCTCTTCAGCAAAAACATCATAAGAACATTCTCCAGAATTCAGAAGTCCCAAGAATTATGCTTTTCACAGTTGTCAAAAGGATAGTTTGCATATTTTTTCTTCTTATTCTCACTCATTTTATAGCAGTTGTGGGATAGGTTCTTGCTCACCTGCAACCCTGACTTGCACAAACAGTTCAGAAAAGTGAGTGGACTGAATGAAGTTTCAGGAGGTTAAAAACATTCATGCTATAAAACACACTGAGAATTTGACCCTACATTAACTATAAAGTACATGGAGATGGTTTTTGGTGCAAAGAACTAGTTTAATCAACTAACTACAGAGTGTTTTAGTCAGGTCTGAACATTTAAAAGTGTGAAATATGTCTCCAAATATATCCAAAACATATCTCCAAACATTTTGATACACATATGTTGAGTTCAACACATATGTAAGATTACATTTCAAACAAGAGCACTCAGAGAGCGCAACTGCCCTAAAGGCCAAGGGCTGTACTAAAACTTTGGGCCTAGTATATTGTTGTGAAGTTTGAAGATGATCCATAAAAAATTGTGGGTAATGTAAAATAAATAAACAGACAAACAAACAAACTGAACCGATTACATACTCCCTCCCTTCGGGGGGAGAATGACACATGAATAATACATATAAAAAAAGTAGTTCAAGAGCTGCATATGTACCCCTGCTATTACACCTGTCCCAAACTACCTCATCTTAAACCTGTGAAATAAAGTCTATAGAGTCTGAAATGTCTTCTGTCATGCTGTGCAGTCAGGTTCTCATTTGAAGGATCATCTTAAAGAAAAGGAGAACAAGAAGGAGAAGAAGAAGAAGAAGAAAAAGAACAAGAAAAAATACTGCAGAAGAAAGTGGAGGAGGAGGGAACAGGAAGCAGGAGAAGAAAAGATGGAAGGAGGAGAAAAAGAAGGAGAAGAGAAATAGGATGAAGGAGAAGATGGAGGATGGGAAGACTGAGAAAACGATAAAGGAAGGTGAGTGGAAAAGGAAGAAAAGGAAGGAGAAGAGCAAAGAATGAGAAGAAGGAAAGTAAAGAAATAAGAAGCAGGAGAATGAACACAAGATGTAGAACAAGGAGGAGCAGAAGAAGTAGAAAAAGAAGAAGCAAAAGAACAAGAAGCAGAAGAAGAAAAAAAAGGAGAAGGAGAAGATGATAAAAAGTAGAACAGCACTTACTCAGTCATTCTGGCTCTTTGTGATCTTCACACCCTGCAGACACAGAAAACACTCCTCAGTTAAACGTGAGCAGTTAAAAGAAACAGCACCCTGACTCTGCCTGACTCACAGCTGAACCGGACACGTCTTGTTGCGTGGCTGTTATTGATCAGCCAACCTTTGACCTCCAGCAGGAAACATGATGCGCTTTACTATCATGGAAAATCCGGCTGCCACAAAACAGCTAATTTTGGACAGGCGGGGTCAGGAGCTGGGGAGCGCTCAACAGTTGTCCCCTCTGAAGACATTTCTGCCTGGAATTTAAGTTGTTAGAGCGAGCTAAAGATCTGAGCACTAAATGTCACCAGCAGATGAACCAAATGTAGTAGCAAGCACGTAGTGAGAGCAGTTAACAGATTCCAACATCCTACAGGCATGCCAAACTCCAGCTGACACCGAGCTGTGGCCAGGCCACAATTTGGAAAATGAGACTTTAAAAAATATATATATTAAATAAAGTCTGCAATCTATCATCAAAATACAAAGCCTTACTTTCAAAGTTCAACCTGAAGGACACAAATCAAGTCCTGTGAACCAAAAACTGTGAGCTAAGAGTCAATAATTTAGCTCAGAGATGCATTAGAAAGAACAAAGTCATTCGGCACTAATTATAGAAAAACACTGAGTTTACTGGATATATTTCAAATCAATACATTCCAAATAATTCCTTAATCTTTAATCGAGCTCCAGAAGGTCAGCTGAACCTGCAACTAGGGAAACAAACAACTCATCTTCACTTTTAAATCAACCTTTCCTTCAAGGACATTCTTCTTAATTTTTTCATTAGTACCAGATTATATGATAGAGCTCTATAAATGATTTGGGGAATGACAGGTCTATAATATCCAAAAAGTGCAACCAAATCTATGTGCAGATTTGAGAAGTTGATTTGAGTTAAGATGGTAAAACAAATACTGTTTTAAACATCAAATCTCGACAGTTTCCCAAACGCCGTGCAGGCTGCATAGCAAACATCCAAAGGACAATTCACCAAACTGACTTTCGATAAATCTCTGCAACACCAAAATCCAAATTTTAACCCATCTAAATGTCCAGTATTGTCCACTGTGTAGCTGATTGTCCATCGTAAGTCTCGGCTCCAGCTAACTGCTCCTTCTCTCCCTCTGAACACAGCATCAGAGGTCAGAGGTCACATCTGCAGCAACATCTTTAAAACAAAAAAGAAAAATCAATCTTTCACGCTTGAAACAACCTCTCCAGAACAAACTGAAGCCCCACCTCTTGAGCAGACCTCTCTGTCTTGTTCCCTGACAAAGTGAATGAAGCTGCACGAGAGACTCTCACCTACCGAGCAAGACGAGAAAGAAGAACAGGGAGGGAGACCCTGCTAAGTCTCAAACAGTAAAGATTAAACAGGGTATATAGGCTGTGAAGTGCTGGCTCAGCAGGAAAGCCAGCCCTCTTTATGGTAGTAGAGCTACTTCAGACCAATGGGCCTTCAGGCTCCAGAAATACCACGGCAACTCTCCGAAGAACCTCATAAATTTCTGCTGGAGGAAGTCGCCTCCCTGGACTGGATGCTGGACAGACGCTATCAGATTCCTACCCACGGAGGCCAGTGAAGGGAAGAAGCAATTGTCACACAACAGTCAGGCAGAGAGGCCGGCATAATTAAAGCTCACTGATTCCCCAGCACTGAGAACAGCGTGTGAAGCTCTTAGCACAATCAAAGTACAGCTCTAGTTTAAATGAGGCTTCAGCACCAAGTTACCTCTTAACATCCACCAGATCTCTGATGCCCTGTCTAGGGTTAAGGTTAGGGGTAGGGGTAAAGTTAAAGTCACCCCTTTGTAAAATGTTGATGTCAGAATGAATGTATGACTCTTTATGTGAATGATAGCAGCTTTTAATTTCTGAAAATTTGCCTATAAAATGTATGAATGTGGTTAAAGCAAAAAGAACCCTAACCCTTGTTAGGTCACCAGTGACTTGATGAACATTAAGAGGCTAGACGCATCAAATCTTCCAAACTTACGGCTGCTTCAGTTTAAAATCTGATCTGTGTGTTGAGAAGAGGATTGTGGACTTTGTTCTCCATCACTGCCAGGGTCAGTATGCCAGATACAAAGGGTACAAATCCTTACTAACAACAACTGCTTCAATATGCTAAACAAAACAACAACAAAAAAACTAAAGCAAAATCTAAATCTGACAGAAAAGCATTAAATAAAGTCAGACTTAAGAAGTCAGTTTAATATTTACAAGTTTTATGAGTTTGAAGCAACAGTGCTTATATTTTTTTTTTTTTAAAAATCAGTCTAATAGAAAATTTCCCTTATAATATTTACTGAATTTAAATGTCAGTTAAAATATATAAACAGTAAGTATGAAGCAAAACAACTGGAGTAACTAATTTGGCATAATTTTGGCTTAAAAGTAAGTTTCAGGATTTTCTTTTACAGAGGAAACAATAAATATAAATAAATGAAATAAATCAAGTATATCTCATCTGATTTTAATGCTGTTTGGTTACTAAACAGGAAATCAGAGTAAAATCTCCTTCCTTCAGTTTTTGACTGATTACATTACAAAAAAATAATAACTTTAAAACATTATATAATCCTAACAATGAAGAAATATTTAAAGGTAACTCTTTTTACAGAAGTGCAACATCAGTATAATACTAATGTACTAATAGACACCGTGCTACTACTTACAATGAGTACATTAATAAGTACTAACATTTAAATATTAATTTAGTAAAATTGTAAATTTAGTATATTATCCCCCAAAATGAGAATTAATTAGAATTAAAATGCACTTTAAGTTTGCAGTTCAATACAGTATTAGTACAAAACAATGAACTTAAGTACACTTAAATGCATCATTAGTACATTGTAAGGCCAAATAAATGGCCATGGTTAGCCAGGTTGCTGCTTATGGAAGTGAACATGAACTAAATAATTCCAACAATAGAATCAGCAAAACCAAAATAACTAAAACCAAGTAAAACAGGAGACTTAACTGAGTGAGACATCATTTTGTTTTTGATCTTTATTTCAATCACTGAATGAATTAGAGATGATTTATTGTTAATAGGAGCTGAAACCAGTTTTATCAAAACAGCAAAGTTCTCTTTACGATTTGGAGATTTTCAGCATTTTTCCTTCAAACTTCAAATCAAAAGAGAAACAATTTAAGGTTTTAAAAATGTATTTCTCATATCAGAGTCTAACGGAACCACTTTTTTTTAGCTTTAACTTTTTTACATCCATGCATTTTTTAAATTTAAAGATATCTAAATGTTTCCAGATACACCAGATATGTTGGGAAATTTCACTGGTCCAAACATCACACTGTACTTTAAATTATGTTGTGCAAGTAAATGACTCCCTGCTTAGTTTATCTGAAATACTCAACACACAGCATTAGTTATTTGACATAAAAATGAGTAAAGATTTTAAGAAATGAAGACAAATTTCATGCAGTGATTAAATAAAAAGTTATGCAGATCAAAAGAGGAAAACTGTCACTCACCATTTGCAAAACTTCGTGTGGCTGCAGCTTTATTTGTGATCATCACCAAATGTGAAGAAGTGCAATATGATGGAAATATCTGGCAGGGAAAGCCATCGTTTATGACTCAAACTAAAAAGGATGTGCAGGAAGGAAACTGAGCCAGCAAATAAAGTAGGAAGCAAAAGGCTCTCTGTTGACATCTGGTGGTTCAACATCAGCACAACAAATCTCAGTTTTCAAACTTGCTATTTGGAAATGAAAGTTTTGTTAAAGTCGTCTTGCACCTGGAAAACGTTCCTTCTGGTTTAGATTTCTCTGTAATACTTTATGTCTTGAACCAAAAATCTTAGATTCAGACTGAATTCAGAAGTAAGTGAATGTACAATGGCCTGTATAAATTACCCCAACTTGAATTAGACATTTCTCCCTTAAAATTTCCAAACACTGCCTTGAAAAAAGTGCAGCTTCACAGCATTGCCTTATTCCAAAAAGAAAATTTAATTGCACAATTCTAATTCCATGTAAAAGCTCAGAGGTAACAGTGAATAAGAGTCATAACATCCCAGAATGAGGAAAACGGAAAGTTGGATAAGAAAGTCTTTAAGAAGTTTCAAACATCTTCTTCCTGTCAGCCTTGTCCTCAATGTTCTTGCGCCAGTCACCCACCGCCTCTGCGGGCTGCCGAACACAAACAGTGACAGTCAGTGACAGTCAACACTCTTAAATGACGTGCCTGATCCTCCCTCTGCAAACACTCACCTCCTCTTTCACCTCCTTCTTGACCTGCTTCAGGTTGGCCCTCAGGTCCAGGTTGACTGTGTGTTTGGAGCCCAGCAGAGCTTTCAGCATGGCGTCGGCGGACATACGCACTTTCTTCAGAGCGGGCTTCTTCACTCCAGCCAGATCAACCACTTTGATTTTCAGGTCATCAATCTAAGAGCGACCAAGCAGTTTAAAGGTGAAATCGAGCCGAAAGCAGAGCAGTAGTGTAGTTTAAAAGTGCCATAGGATGCATTAGGACCAGTGGCAATACGCTGAAAATGCTTTACATTTTGCATGCAGAACAAGTCGGAATCACAGCACCCATTCCCATCTGTCTTTTATCTTTTCTCTCATGAGCTTCACTGTGGGGCCCAGGGTATATAGTAGCAGTGTAATAGTGGTTCTGGTTATGAAAAGCGCACAATTAATAGTATGGATGGTCAATATATCAATGATATTTGCAAAATGTCAGATTTTTTAAAAAATTGTTTTATTTGCTGATGACACAGATATCTTGGGCTCTGGTGAGAATTTGCAGAAACTTTTGAACCTGATCATCTTAGAAATGTATAACTTTTTTAAAAATACTGCCGGCCACCAGTGCTACCCCTCAGCCTCTGAGTAGACACACCTATGGTATAAATTTGAAAATCCTAGGTGACTTCCTTCTCGAGTTATCGTGTTCACAAAGTTAGGTGTCCATGCCACAGCCGCCCACCCGACGGGGTGACGACAATACCCCATCAGCCTTTTACAGCGGAGGGGTAAAAATTGTTTGATGTAAATTAATTTGAATAACACAAAATACATGGTGTTTGGTAATGGTAAAAAAAAAAAAAAAATCTAATTCAGACACACATAGAAGGAGTGCATGAAATTAAATTCCTGGGTGTAACAATAGATGAAAAAAGTTGCTGGAAATCACACATTAATCATACTTATAACAAACTGTTTAAAAACATTTCAGTTTTGTCCAAAGAAAAGCATGATAACTCAAAAATCACTTTTCTTTGGCATTACCTTATTTAAGTTACTGTGTGGAGGTCTGGAGAAATACTTTTTAAAATTTATTACAACCACTGTATTTATTGCAAAAAAAGAGCCATAAGAATTATTTACAATATCATTTTTTTTTTTACAGTCGATAAAATTCTTTGGACTTGTAGAATTCAAAACAGCACTAGTAAGGTATGATGTAAGGAACAAATTGTTGTTAGAAACCATTCTGAAATTTTTCTGTGATAGAGAGAGGGGTTTACAATTTAAGGGGTAAATTAAATTTTAAGATGCATAGTATTCGGATGGCCAGAAGAAGCTTTTCTATGGCCATATGTGGTGTAAAATTGTGAAAGCATATAAGTGTGGAATTGTGTGAAACATAACTCAGTTTAAAAACAAATATAAAGAGATTATTTTCACAAAGTGTTAATCACAGGGTGTATAGCTTGACATAAAAATGTAGTTTGTCTTGGTTGATTAAGTATATTGTTTTATGTGTGTATACTTGTGTGTAGTTATAAATGCAGTCAATCAATCAATCAATATTAACAAGAATAAATTTGTCTTTCAAAAGCACTTTGGCTCATGAAATGTACACCTCATGCAACAAAATTGTAAGAAATATACATGAATAAAGCAGACATCATGTGGAGTAAATGATGGTATGAGGAAAAAGGAGAAAGTCAGTGCAAGTACAAGTGAAACAAAATTAGATGTAAGTATTTCTGAAAAAAGTGAATGATATGCAAATGATTTTCTATTTTTTCACCAAAATCACTGTACGAGACATATAAATCATATAAGAAACAAACGTTTACTGGGAATGGGAAAGTTATTTCCTTTTTCATTTCCATGTATGCCATGATCAATCGATAAGACGTCTTCTCTATATTCACAGTATATACTGTTTATACCTCATACCCATAAACCTACTGTTTAATGTTTTAAGGCATTATAGGTAAAGTAATGAAGAAATAAAATTTAAAAAAACATATTTGGTGTGACCTCCTAAAACAGCCATCTTTAAGCTTCTTGGCCCGTAGGTTGTCATGTCTTGTCAGTTCATCTGAAGGTTTTAGTCTCAGTGTCTTCTGTCTCCTCATGTAATATCAAACTGACTCACTGATGATGAGATGAGAGGCCTGTACTATGATGAAGGATTTGGGATTATCGAGGTAACTTCAGGGTTAACCCCAGGTTTTTAGTATTACTTGCACTTCTTACTGGAGCATATCACCATGGTAAGTAATCCTGCAGATCTAACCTGCTCTGGAGGAGGTTATGTTCTAGATTTGAGATTAACAGAGATGAAATCACCACGTATGGATCAATCAATTCTCCGTAAAATAGCCTCACCATTCCTGGAAGACCCTTTAGACCTGAGAGTGCAGTTGGAGGATATAAAGCTTTTTAATAGCATCTAACATCGTTGTCTTTCCATTATGAGCATCAGTAAGAAATATGGATTCTCATATGCAACTTCATTGCTTGATTTTTTGAATGCATGATCCGAAAACAGGGCACCTAATTGTACTTGTTGAAGTTATATCAAATTTGCATGTAGACCAAGCCTACAGTTGAATTATTTTTTTTTAATATTTAATCTGTAGTTACTCTCAGACCATGAAACACCACGATTGTCTTTTATAATCAGCTTCAAATAGGCTAAACTTTATTAATACAGTAGCCCTATTCCAGTCTTACTAACCAAAGCGCTTAAAGCTCACACACGTTTATGCAGCATTTTTAATACTTTTCCTCTCAAAGTCTGTCACACTCAGCGGCTTTGTCTGCAGCAGTTGTGTTGCCTTCAATCTTCTAATATCATATCAGTCACTCTGTCCATGTTTGTGAACAGATGCTGCCGATGCCACCCCTTTCATGTGAACATGCTCATAGATAGATTGGGAAACCCTGAGTTAACTAATCAAGTTGATTTTCACCTTCATGTGACCCCTTGGCCTGATTACAAATGTCAGAGTGATGCCTGGGTATGCTGAATTTGCTTTGCAGGCCCCAGGGCTCTGTCGGGGGGGCAGACCAACTGTTGCAGCACTCTTGTGGCCTGGATGTTTGTGCCTATGCTGCTGCAGTTCTCTAATGGATGGGAATGGATAAGAATTCTTTTTTTAAACTAGCCAACATTCTCAAACCTGGCTGTCAGACAGATGGAAACTGCAAGGACAGATATTTTATCACTTCAGATTATTACAAGTAACCCTTCTGGTTGATGCTGCAAAATTTGTGCAAATTGCGTGTTTGCAATGACTCCATAATAAAAAAAAAAATTTACAAACTAAGCTAAGCCATTTGGTTTAACCCCTGTAAAAGAAAAACACTGCCTTCCTGTTTTGCTTCCATCCATATTATAACAGGTTATTTCCAGATTAACACTTTCTGTGGCTGTGAAAAAGCTGCCAGTCTGCCCTGCAGAGCAGATAGAGGTTTACCTCTTTATCAGCCTTGCCCACTTTGATCTCCAGGTCGTACCTCTCTTCATCAATTTTGTCGAGGAGGGCGTGCAACTTTTTGCAGGTTTCCTAAACAAACAGACACATGTAATATTTTGTTACTGAGGACTCACCTTTTAGTGAAGATATTATAGTTATAAAAAGCAGACAGGAATGATAACAGCCTCAGTGTTTTAACATTCAAATAAAAAGAAGCATCATCTCCATACAATGAGATTAAAGGAACAAACAAATAAAAGAGGATATTCAGAATCATTTCTATTCAACAACTTTCAGCTGAGCTTTTACTCTCACCATGAGAGCAGCCTGGTTTCCATGCAGGTCAGGAGAGGAGCATTTCTCTGCCATGTAGGCCTCCTTGGAAACCGCAAGGTCCTTTTTCTCCTTTTCAATCCAGTTCGCCGCAATCTGCAGCATCAGACTCTGCAGGACAGAAAAAAAAACCAAAATGATAGAAGTATTTATGCTCTTGTGCAAATGCAAGGTACATGTAACGTAAGGTATATGTATTGAGAAATAATTCAAAAGTAATCCAGAAAACACATAAACAAAAACAACATACTGGGGCTCCATACAACAGATATTGATCAAGTAGTGGAGAAATACACAAACACATAATTAAATTCTTATTAAATTAAAAACAGTATCTATAATCTATAGCATTAGAAACTACTAAAGACCTGTACAATTACAGCTGTGTTGCAAACAGTAGACCTCATTCACAGCAGACATGTTAGCTTGTTAATAGAGGTAAAAACACATCAAGTTGAGTTCAGGGTCCCGGTGCTGTGCACGCTAGGTAAGTAGATAGCTGGGAAAGTACCGAACTATTAGAGTGTATATAAAAGATGGACAGGTGTGAAAAATGAAACAGTGCCTAAAACCTGCATACTTTATAATGTCCAGCAGGGGGCTACTCCTTTGGTTACAAGAAGAGTTCCAATTGTATAGAAGTCTATGGGAAACTAGCCTTTGACTCCCTTGACCTGTGACAGCAGGAAACACTATCCTGTTAAGTTTATGGTTTCAGTTGTTAGTTTTAAGTCTTATTGAATATAGCATGAAGTTCATTTTGTAAATTATGATCTCCATTAATATGCAGAAAGACAAAAAAGTAGGGTCGTGCTAGTGACTAGAGCCTGAATGATATGATATATTGGCCGATATTAGCTATTTGTTGATATATCAGTATCAGCATGTATAATGGCTGATAAATGAAAATTTTAAAAGTAAGAAAGGGATAGGAAAAACACAGTTCAACCATGTTATAAGTGTTGACGTTGCATAGTTTGTCCACCAGAGAGCACTCTGTAATTTCACTGTTGGTAACATGTGCTTGACACACCACAAACACAACCAGCTGATTTGAGCAGACTCAGGCAAAGCGCAAACGAGTGATAATAGATAATAGTGACAATAAAGCAAGATTATTTTTAAATTGCATTGTCATGTTATCTTAGTAAGGACACATAAATAATTACACATAAGTATTAGGAACCCCTGTTTGTTTCATGTATCTGAAAGAAAAAAATATCGGTCGATATACGGATTTTTAAATTGTCATATATCAGTATTGGCCTTAAAAACCATATATCAGTTGGGCTCTCTGGTTTTAGAAAGTCCAGATGACAATGGCTTGAGGCTTCAAAAGCATGATTTTACAACCCAGTAGGTGACATTACAGTGGCTACATCCATCTTTTATTTATTACAGTCTATGCATAGAATTAACTTCTTCCTGCTATTTCAAGGATTTTTAACTTGACACAACAAGATCACAAAATTTACCAAACAACAGCTTCATTTTCAAAGTAATAAAGCTGTCAGTTCAAACCTCAGTAACACTGCGGGCAGCATACCTTCAGATGATGCCTGCGGCTCGAAGTCATCTTTTTCCTGTGAGAAGTGAAAAACAACAGTGTTAGCATCACAGCAGTAATTACAACATCTATTAAGACACAAGCAGAAAGAAACTGACTTCAATTCACTTTAAAAGGTTTGTAAATTGGCATTCTTTCCAAATTTTACATTTATCAAAGAAACAAGCTGAAAACAGTACTTTCCTCCTTTCTTTCCTTCTTTGTCCTTTTATTCCTCATTGTTTCCTTTCTTTTGACATTTCATCTCTTTGGTCTTTCCTTTCCCCATTCCTTTTCTTGCATTTTCTCCTTTACTCATTTCCTTCTTTCTGCTTTTGTTCTTTTTTCCTCTCTTTCCTGTTTTTCCTTTCCTTCTCTCCTCATTTTGTCCTCTTTCCTGCTTTTTTCTTTTTGTCAATTTTTGCCTTCTTTTCTACTTTTGTCCCTCCCCTTTTTCCTTCTTTTGCCCCTTCCTTCCTTCTTTTCTGCTATAATCCTTTCCTTCCTTCTTTCTTTCCTTCCCTTTTATTTATCTTCATTTTGTCCTTTCTGTTCTTACTTTTTATTTTGTATTAAGTCTTTGTCCTTTATTTCCTCCTTTACTCTTTTTGTCCTCCAAACCTATTCTTGACTCCCCACAATAAGAACTATTACCTTAAATACTTGAGTAATTTTACTGCTGATGTTTCTTAACTTTAAGTCTGATCTCAGCATTTTCATTTGAGCCCTGATCCAGAAAAGTCAAGTAAAATACTTCCACCACTAAAACCATTGATGTATGATGAAGACGCAGCACTTACTCAGACATGTTGGCAGTTTATTTTCTTCACAATCTGTTTGGAAAAAGAAACAGAAGAAAAACTCATCAGGAAGCAATCATGAGAAACCTTCCTTTGTATGAAATCTGATCTATTCAACCACTTGATGAGCAGCTGAGTGGTGACATAGCTAACTTTGGGGTTGGGATCAAATGTGGCCGCTGACGCCTGCGATAAGCTCCTTTACAGGTGTTCATAACTAAATATCCTTGGGGAGTTAACACTTCAATTCCTTTCGCAGAGAAGAATCTTTCCAGCAGAATGTGCTGTGGCAGCGGCTTCGTGGCCAACACCAGCGGGTAAACACACCCCAAAAACAAACCCGTCTCAACAAGGCAGCCGGTTCCAGAGTCATGTTTCAGGAGTTATTTTTAATGAAAATAACTCACAGTTTTAGTTTTCCTGCTGAAACATGACACAAAGCAGCTCGTTTAAGACATAAAGTTTTACAGTTTTAGAGTTTAAAAACTCTAAAAAAAAAAAAAAAAAAAAAAAAAAAAAATCTAAATAAATACAGCAAGTTCATGAAAAACGAACTTTGTGCCTCTGCCAAAACTTTTTGTCGGGACTATACATAAAAATACCACATCTGCATAACCGACTGTATGGTTTTTATTTTTAAGAAGTGACATTTTGGAAACAAAGTGTGGTCAATCTATTTTAAAGTCATGCTGAAACTGGAGCACCCGCAAACAGTGTGTCACTTTGCTTATGTGCAGAAATATGCACAAATACTGTGTATGATAATTATAGTTCATGTTGTTATTATACATCATGTTAACCCCCCCTCAGTAGTTATTCAAAGTATGTGACAAATCTTCACTACAAAATTATCCACATCTTAGAGCAGGGATCTTAAAGTGTGGTCCCCGAGCCAGTCCTAGCCCTTGGTTATATATGTGTTCCTCGAATCCACTGCTGTACATTTTATTCATCCACACTTCATGTCGTGTTATGATAGAGCAGGGCAGTAGGATACCAAGGGAGCATCTCTTTTCAAATCCAACTCTTTTGTTCTAGCTATCATAGCACTGAACATTCCTAACAGTGACAGATACAGCTAGTGTCAAGAACTGTACCAGCCACTTCAGTAATGGTCGAATAACTATGAACAAGAACAAAAAGTGACTGAATAAAATGAAGAAATACCAACATAAAACACTGGCATCCTCTGAAGAGACACAGTGCAAACACTAACTAAAAGTTAAAAGTCATATTCTGGCTTCTTAAAGTGGGACTAAGTCATTAAAACTTTAGAACCCCTGGCTTAGAGTCTCTCTTCAGGCTTTGTTTTTCTGACAGCATACATTTACATGTTATTTTCAGTGTCTGATTTGGTCTGAGTTCTCAGCAGTGATTGTGTAACTCATGCATGGGTTAAACAGTTCTTGACTCTGCCAATACATGATGAAATGTCTGGTGTGAATGAATAACAGTGTCTCTCTTTATGTGTTCTGCAGTGATGTGTGGTCTCTGGGCTGTGTTCTGTACGAGCTCTGCACCCTTCGACACCCGGTACTCTCTCCTCCTCCACATCCCATGTACAGTGGCTCTGAATGTGGGCATTTCTCCAAATACTGTCAGTGAATCATTGTGTTAAATACCTCTGCTGTCATCTCAAAGCACAGTGAGATACTGCAAACGCCCTGTATCTTTAACTCGGTTAAATCATCAGTTGCGCGTTTTCTGTGGCTCAGATGTTGCGGTGTGGTTTGTCGTCTCTTTACACTTTACTCCTGTGTCCAGTTCCAGGCATCCAGCTGGAAGAGCTTGATTCTCAAGGTGTGCCGGGGTGCATACCCTCCCCTCCCCAACCACCTTCCCTATGAGCTACAGTACTTGGTCAAGCAGATGTTCAAGACAAACCCAAAAGACAGACCATCCCTGCACACCATCCTGACATCTCACAGGATTTCCAGACTCCTGCGTATACACCTGCCCTCCCAGGTAAAGTCAGTCTGAACCAAATTTTTTGGCTGCACATTCATTACAATCACATGCTGTTATGATGTGATGGTGGCGTGAGAATTTAAACTGTTACACAACTTTGCCAGCTGTGGTAATCCTATGTGGAATCTGACCTTTGACAGACTGTTGTTTGTTCAGATGGCCGCAGATCTCATGTATTTGATTCAGTGCACTGCTTTGACTCTTTTACAGGCCTTAGAGACGGAGCAACAGGCGAAGCGTACAGGTCGATGGAACAGAGAGGACGGGAAGAATGTGGCTCATCTTCTGGGAGAAAAGAGTTTAATAAAAACATCAACATCTGAAGGTGGACTCAAAGTTAACAATGTTATCTTGAAGAAAATGATCTACTGTTGTAGATGTTGTGGCAGGACCACATTACTGAAGTTTTTGTGAAAATATATCCTAAATAACCTTTTTTTCCCCCAGGTATGGAGCTACCAAAAAGCTGCTGTGAAAGCAGAGAGCCCGCCCCTCGAAAGCAGTGGTCTACTGAGCCATCAGACACCGTGCTGCAGGTGTTAGCTAATGTCAGTCTGGTTTCATCTGACAGCATGGCATCAACTGGCCAGACCTTCACCAGTTTTACTTATGAAAGTAAGGCAGCAGAATTTAAGTTCCTGAAATGTCCAAAAATAATCAGTGGAGACTGAAGTGCTTTACCAAAGTGTTGTACTGTAGGGGAGCCAGAGGACAGCAGGCAGAGAAGACGATGGGAAAGGAATCCTCCTGAGAGGCTTCTGAGTCTGCTGGAGAAGGCCCAGCTGAGCAAAGCCTCCAGCACCTTCATAATAAACAGAGGTCTGCTGATATGTGAGCACAATCTATCTGTAGAGAGCTGTAGAGTACAATAGCCCAACCGAAATTTAATGTTGTTTCTCGTCATTTCAGGTGAAGACCCAATGGTGGGACCCCTTTCCCATCCTCAGGGTGATGACACCGATGGCCCCGAACAAGAAGTGGTTGTGGACGAGTACCGACTGCAGCCTCGCTCTGATGATGAAGACACGTAAGTAACCCTGAACGTTAACATGGTACCATTTATTCAAAGAATATTTTCTAAGTCTGATTGATGATATAGTACATCAATTGGACATAAAGGGAAATAACTTTAGGCTGGTGGTTTTATTTTGCTTTTTAATGCAACTTTAAATAGCTACAGCAGTGTGACGAGGGAAGAGGGTTTTAATTCATTTTAATGCGCACGGGGTGGTGAAAAGAATGAAATGGAAAGGATAATGAATGAAAGTATAGTTCTTGAAATGTGTTGAATTGTTTGTCCACTCTCTACAGGGACTTTGAAGAAGAATCTCCATGTGACTGGATGGATGAAGTTGAGAAAATGTTTTTGGAACACTAAAGCCTTATTGCTTCTGAGCCTACACTGTTCTTATTAATGTTCACATCTCCTAAAAACAAAAACTGACAAAAATCACTTCACAGGATGTATAAAAGGCAAACCGTTAACTTTTGAATGCTGCAACAAGACACTAAAATTTTAACTGCATTTTGTTCAGCTTGTTGTCAGAAAATCTTGTGTACATAAAGATGTTTGGAAGTTTTGTGTGCTCTGTTTAATCAGCTGTGTGCGCTTCAGGTTGGCAGTGATAAACATTCCCAGCAGTTTGAGGCTGTAGGGAAGCTTCTGTTTGGCTTGTCGGGGAAGCAGGAAATATTAGAGTCAGAAAGGTTATGTCTCCATGCAGTCACACCAATTTGAGCCTGCCTGCACCTTTTGAAGTCTGTTTCCTTTGCAGTATCAAAAGCAGACTAAACATCTTGTTGGCGTTATATGGCTTTTATTCTTGTGACTGAACAAGCCATCTGGCACTTTTAGCTGCTTTGTTGTTTTTAATTTTCTATTGAGTGCTGACAAGGCCCATCCTTTCCACACTATATTTTGATTATGTACCACTAGGTGGAGTTGAAATCACTCAGGATCCCTTTGTGTTTTTCAGATCAAGGTTATTATAGTTAACTAAAACTAAACTAAAAACTAAAACTAGATGTGAAAAAACATTTTAGTTAACTAAAATAAAAGTAAAAACAGACTTATAAAAAAAAAACTAACTGAAACTGTTTTGTGAACTTGGAAAACTAACTAAAATGAAATAAAAATACAGAGGAAATAGCCTTAGTTTTAGTCCTTGTTAATTTGGAAAATTTGTTATCACAGCTTGCCTGATGAGGCTTTTTTATGTGCATGATTATTGAGATTTTGGATGTCTACAAGACTGGGTCAACTGCTTTCAAAAAGGTACATGTCTTTATTTTAATACATGTACTGATTTTCCTAAATCTTACCTCCAGCATATGCAGTCCACACAGTAATACTTAAAAAGACTAACACTGAAACTAATAAACACAACAAAAACCAAACTGAAATGAGCAAACCACTCTGGAAACTAAACTGGAACTAAACTGAACTGAAAACAAAAAGTCAAAACAAAATAAAAATCAAAAGTAATTAGAAAATACAAAACTATAAAAACTCTGCTTCAGATATAATTAACCTTCTAATTGTCAGTTGTAGTGAGAGAAATCAGTGAGTGCCCATGCTGCTTATAGGCCTATGTGAAAATAAGAGTCTATGTCTTATTGGGACTCTAAAGAGCATAAAGACATTATAATATAAGGGAGCAAGTGGAACACATTACTGTCTTTGGTTTGCCAAATGAGAAGCCTGACAGTATGGAATAAGAACAGACAATAGAATAACCACGTTTGGCTACAGACAAACTTAACCCAAGCCTCGCCCATTACAGTTTGGGCTCAGCAGGATAAGGATACTACAGCCCCTTGAGTCAACAAAACCATAATGATTCACCAACAGTCACACCAGGGACGGATTATCCTACTGCCAAAGTTCTTCCAATGACTTAGACCTCCCACTGGCTGACATGAGAGCGCCACACCATGAAAGTCTTTTCCCAGATATCTGCCCACGATGTGTTTTACTGAGGAAATGCAGGGCTGCTGCTCAGCCCTTATCACAAGGCTGCAATGAATCCCTCTCCGATGCTCACAGTTCAGCCCCCTACTTTTTAGAATTAGAAAAAAGTACCTCCATAAATGTCCATGTTTGGAAATGATACATATAGTGATGTCACATAGCTGAGTTGAAACTTCATCATGTTCTGTGTCCTGCAGATAGGAGGGTCTCCCACCAGTAGCCATGATGAACTGGGAAGTTTATTTATATATAGGCCTGAGGGGTTGGAGGTGCATGAATTTGTCTAAAAAAGTTTATATTGGGGGAATCAATACCTCAAATATCCATAATGTTTAAGGTTTAAATTTCTATCACCTCTGAGAACTTGTGAATAATAATACCTATAATAATTTAAGTACTTCCTTATGAACATTAAAATTAAAAAATACAAAGACTAAACTGAAACTCAAACATTTGCCACAAATAACCACTTGTTTAGTTTCAGTTTACTGAAACTAAAGTGAGCACACCTATGTCTTCCAGTAAATTCCACATTTGAGGTGTCACAAAGACGGAAGAGGATACATGAAGATCAGTGACTAACTATAAACCTGGCCAGGCCTCCCACAATGAAATAATAGTCCAGATAGTGAAGCATGGACATGGGAGTGTGATAATAAAGGCATCCATGAGTGTGAAAGGTGCTGGATAGATTAGAGATGGCATCTTAAATCTTTGTGGATATTTTAAAATACGGGCTAACAAGACTCCCAGTCTCCAGAAGCTAAAAAAATATCCCAGCCTGATTATGATCAAGAGCAAGCTGCCAATACCACACAAGAGGTTCTAAGGAAGAATAAAAGAGTGAAAACTGTGAATTGGCCTAACTTATGTTGCCTAACTTACATAACAGGGTATTATTATTCAGTATTTAAAAGAGGAAGGTAGAGCAACACAGCCCCTCAGGCAATAAGCAGCTGAAAAGAATGTCTTTGAGGAAGGGGAGGAACAGCCTTCTAGAAATATGTGAAACTCTCCATAGTTTCAAACTAAAGGATATAAACAATCCAGAAAAAGATTCAAATTTGAGTAATGAAAGGAGTACCCAGTTTTGCAGCACTGAGTTCCTCCTTTGGGGTCTTTTAAAAAAATACATCTAGACTGACAGTTTTTAATTTTACATAAAATATGATACTCTATACTGCCTTGAATCATTTGTAAGTTACTACAGGCCATATGGCACAGAGGCATAGTCACTTTTGTTGTATGCTGTATACGTTTGTCCTTTTATTCACCTTTTTTTATTTCTTCCCACTATTATTGCTGGGTTTTTTTTAGAATATTAAAACAACAAAAGCATTAAAAGAGGAGTTTCAAACAAATCTAAACAATAAAGTGCTATTTGTTTGCATGTGCCAGGTGTACCTTGTCCACCTCATTTGACTAGTGAGGCAAAAGGAAAAATAAATCCTAAATGAACAGTTATAGTTCATAAAGTATAAAGACCCAAACAAGTACATGAACAGAGGTTTTCTCTTGCAGGATGGACGTGTGTGCTGTATGTGTCCAACAGGCATGTCTGCTGTATAAACGGGCCAAAAACAAAAGAAACATCTGTTTAAATAAATTGCATCTGTTCAAAATTCCTGCACTTAAGATTGGGCTTGTGAGGTCATAGTGGAAATGAAATTCTATTTCAGTAATGTGCTTCTGTGTGACTCAGTGCTTTGACTAAAACATACACTGAGAAGAGCAACTAGCCACAGTGATTTCATATCACTTTTTGAGATACCTTTATAACCTTTGTGCTGTGTGTTTGTGAACATTTGGTGACACCGCTGTTGTTGAAGCAACAGCAAAACCACAAAACCCTGGTTTGTTCCTTGCACGCCATCTGAGCACCACACATGAAGAAAACATCAGAAAACAGTGAGGCACACATGGTGATGTAGCGTTTCCTTTCTCTCATTCTGTTGTGCTCACTTTGAAACGTGCTGTTTCCGGTATTTCATTATGTACTTAAAACTATAGTGAAGCTGCATTTCTAACTAGTGCTCAGGCCCTAATCTAAGCTTCCTCACTGATTTTCTTCCTGCTCATCCAGGTGACCTGATAGCAAACAATCCAGTACCACCCCTTCTTATCAAATGATGCACAAAAGACCATTCATTGTGTCTGTTTAGGAGATTGTCCACACTTTGACCCTCAGCTGCTGTCATCACCCTTGATGAAAAATTGACTTCCTATCTGCACTAATCTCTATTCCCCTTTTGTCTCCCTGTTTTTGTGGCCTGCTTTTTGAGCACCCCCAGTTTCACTCAGGAAGAGCTCTGCAGATGCAAGATGACCCAGTGATCTCAGTCTGGCTACTGATGCTTAGAAAGGCATTTTCTATTTCAGTTTTCTTATTCAGATCAAACTGTGGAAACAAATTAATTTACTGTTTAACTCCTTGTTTGTCTTATATAAATTTATCAACATTAGTTTCTGCACTATATTTGAGTTATTAGTAGACATTTCTAGTCTCAGTACATAGCAGCAGACCATGAAACCTTCTCCCATGACTCACCCAGTAAAGAGAAGTATTGTTTATTCTTCATGGGGAGCCACTCTTCCTGTTAATAACAAAGCACTTAGGCACTGCAGTTGGGAGTCTCTTTGCAACTATAAATATGGGAGCTGTCATTGTTATGATTATTTCAAGCCCTTTGCAGTGACCCTCCATTGTCTGTTGCCAGTGTTTTGTAGTGCTGTATCAGACAATACGAGACTGGCATAGCCAAGCAAGGCTTTGTCATGGAACTGCACAATTCATCAGCTGCTCAAAGTAAAAAGGTCAGGAACAGTTAAATCTGGATCCTGGGTTATGTGAAGTGGGACACTGCTGGCTCCAGGCAGGTTGTAGAGACATTTCTTGTTATAAATGCTGCTATTGTTTGTAGCTTACATGCCTGTTGACTCCTGATGAGCTGGACCACCTTTAAGTAAGGTCATAGGCTCTGCTGTCTCCTCTTTCATCCTTCCTTTAAGCCAATAATACACTTGCCAGCCACTTTGCTAGATCTGTTCAACTGCTCGCTAAATCAAACATCTATATCAGCCAATTACATGGCAGCAACTCAGTGCATTAAGGCATGTAGACATTGTCAAGATCACCAGTTGAAGTTCAAGCCGAGCATCAGAATGAGGAAGGAAGGTGATGCAGATGAATGTGGCATGGTTGCTGGTGCCAGACAGGCTGGTCTGAGTATTTCAGAAACTGCTGAGATTTTCCAACCATCTCTAGGGTTTACAGAGAATGGTCCAAAAAAAAGGGAAAATATAATAAGTGACAGTTCACTGGGTAAAAAAATGCCTTCTTGATGCCAGAGGTGTTGATGCCAACCTACCTAAATATTGTTGCTGTTCATGCCCATCCATTTATGACCACAGTGTACCCATCTTCTAATGGCTGCTTCCAGCAGGATAATGCTCCATGTCACAAAGCTCAGACCATCTCAAACTAGTTTCTTGAATGCAAAAGAGGGACCAACCCAGTTCTAGCAAGGTTTACCTAATACTCTTGCACATGGTTTTCTTAATTTGTGTTTTCTAATTAATGTGTTGCTTTATTATGTGGCTGTCTGTCTCTTTTTTTTGTACAGAGGTCTCAATGTCAGTGAGACTACCTGTTTAAATAAAGTATATAATAATAATAATAATAATGTTTGCTGACCTAAACATGACACTTAAATTTTAGCCGTCCCTACACCTCTTGAGTGAAGCTGCATGCACCAGCTACTGCTTAGCTTATATCCTGTGAAAAACAGTTTGCATTGTGGTATGGAAATGATTTGTTGCAGTGGCTGCAAAACAATATCACTCAGCAACATGTCTGAAAACACCCACAGCGAAGGGGGCCTCAGGCCTATAGGTTTGCCATTGAATTATGGGAATGATAGCAAGAAAAATACAAATATTTCTTCATGCATGAATAAACAACAACTGATTCACATACACTCTCATGCACTGCTGGACTTAAAAATAGTAATAATAATAATCAATTACTGAAATAACTAAGATACTAACTAACTAAGAAGACACAAATCATGTTTGTGCCTTCCTCAAAGTCAAGTCTGCAGTTCACAGGATTAGC
The DNA here is from genome assembly GCA_015108495.1 of Heterochromis multidens. NCBI lineage: Eukaryota > Metazoa > Chordata > Actinopteri > Cichliformes > Cichlidae > Heterochromis > Heterochromis multidens. Next base: position 15,768 of record VUQS01015819.1, on the reverse strand, counting down.
TAAAAACACAAAGCAAACCAAAAAAAAAAACTGAGCAATAATGGCAGTGAATGTGTATTCTGATGAATTTCTAGTCTAGACAATCATGATTGCAGCATCTGGTGTTTAATGTTTTGGATCATTCCCTGAACTGCAAAGACGTGAATCATGACTCAAATACCTTGTCCCAGCAGTTCATGAGGTTTTACACGAAACATTAATAATGCATGAAGCTGTATCTGAATTCAGAATTCTTTTCATAAAATGCTGCTAAGGATGAGGTATAAGGTTTTAGCTGAAATAGCTTAAAATAGCTTAAGCGTGTCCTTAAAAATGTGTAGTCATCTGACTATTGGTAAAATTTTTCATCTGCCTTTAAATAAGCTTTGGATTGGATTTCATATTAAAAGTTTTGTTTTGTAAAGAGCGATCAGACATAGGTTAATGGTTAATGTCTTTATCAGTCATCTAACTTCAGCCACACATTTCATCAGCAGTGTTTGCATCAGAGGAAATATTTCACAAAAGAATGTACTGTTCCATGTTTATCTGCTTTAAAAAAAATGGTGTTTGAGATGCATAACAATGCTCGAGTGTTTCAGGCTTTGTATTTTTTCAGTCTCCATCAATTTCCATAGAGATTGTAAACAGTTTTTGACAAGTTTTGACTTTATCCATCAAAATTATCTAAAGGACCAATAAAGGAGCAAAAGAAAAACTCAAATAACCAACTCAAGCAGTGGAACTGCACAACAAGCAGAAATGAATCTTGTGCATTTTCCCCTAATGGTATTAATGTAAAACTACCACAATCAATATATGATTAGAGCGTGACACTCATGAATCATTATCATGCTTCATGTTACCTTTGTGACCACTGGAATTATCGTTGTCTTATCTGTCTTCTACATGAGGCTAATTGTGTATTTTGTTTTTGGAGCAATGGTGATAACCTCTGCAGGATCAATGAGCCACATTCTTCACACACTGAGGCCTGAATGTCAGTAAATAAGATGAGACTGCAGGATACTTTAAAAGGATGTGGCTTTTGTATTTTAAGCATGCCATGCCAAGTTTGATGAGGAACTTGCAATGTTTTTGGGTGGCAGATGAATCACTGCTAAAAAAGAAAATACCCCTAACTTAAATAATAAACCTACTAAGAATTGTGACTTTCAGATAAATGTGGGATTGCGCAAATGAGGGAATTAAATAGTGATATTCTGTGGCTCCAGCAGACTGAATTCTGCAGAGGATGAGAGGGAAGGTATTGTGTGGTCTGAGAGGTTCTGTGGAAATTCCTTATGTGGAACATGCTTGTCGTAATCTGCGGGGACGAAGACTGAGTGACAATGGAGGACCCAAATGCAGACACTCGGAAAGAGCGGCTTAAAAGACAAGCCGTTTATTTACTGATTACCGAGGGCAGAAAGCAAAATATAAAAGAAACAGAAAACTTCAAACCTCGGGATCTAAACTAGGAGACACAGGAACTAGGAACACCGGGAAATGAGCAGAGAATCCGACAAAGGACATGGGGAGACTGAGACGATAAATACACAGGCAGGTGATTAGGGGAAGTGGAGACACATGGGAACACTGAACTGAATACACTTAATGACACAGGGGGGAAGTAAAACTGAACATGAGGGACAAGAGACTATCACTGTAAAACAGGAAGCACAGACAGACTCCAACGCACGAACTTGACATAGACAAAAGGGAAATATGGAGGGAAGGTTGACTGGGGACAACAAGACAGACTACAGAGACAGGGCACAGAGGGACCAGACAGACATAGGGACACAACTGGGGAGACAGAGACAAGACTAACTTCACTCAGGATGAGATACAGAGAGACAAGGACATGGGGAGGCGAGAATACAAGGGGAATCAAACAAGGGAACATGACTGACTGGGGGGAAACAAGACAAACACAGAGACGGGACCAGACAAGGGAACATAAGAGAGGCAACAATACATAAGAGACTCAAGGGAAACAAAATAACTAAATCCTAGAAGTAAACGAGATGCGAACCAAAATCTTAGAATATTAATAAAAAGAAATTCGGAAATACATAAATTAAACAAAACTCAAAACACTGGGTCCAAAACCCAGGGATCCTAACAATGCTGACCTCAAGGCCGACCTGTAAGCCTCAGCTTTTATGTGTTGATGTGCCAGGGAGTGAGCTACGGGGATGTGTTTAGGAATGTGTACTGCTACTAGTAGTGATAGGGGGCACTGCTAATTTTGCAGTAGTTACTATACAACTCCATTTAAAATTTTTAATCTTTATTTCAACAATGACAAGAGATATGTTTGGAGGAGTAAAGGTGAGGCTTTCAGACCTAAGAACTCTGTTGAGAACAACTGCCAGGCATGGTGGTGGTAGCATCATGCTCTGGGGCTGTTTTACTGCCAGTGGTACTGGTACATTGCACAAAATGGATGGAATAATGAAGAAAGAGGACTACCTCCAAGTTCTTTAACTTCACCTCAAATCAACAGCTAGACAATTGAAACTTGGACACATTAGGGTTTTCCGACAGGACAATGATCCAAAACACACATAAACACTGGTTTTGGAGTGAATAAAGCAGGCTAACATTAAACTTCTTGAATGGCCTTCCCAAAGCCCTACTGAAAATTTGTGGACTATGCTTAAAAGTGAAGTCTGTGCCAGGAAGCCAACCAATTTAAATGAACTCTACCAATTCTGCCAAGAAGAGTGGTCAAATATCGAGCCAGAATTATGCCAGAAGCTTGTGAATGGCTACCAAAAGTATCTGGTCGAGGTGCAACTTGCTATCCAAATATTAGTGGGGGTGTATGTTTATATTTGAGCCTGTATGTATACTTTTGACCCTGTATGGATCAGAGAAAATCCAAAATAAATTAAAACTTGTGCACCCAATTCTTGTTTTTTAAAGTCATTGAAGATGTATGCTGTACAATCATTCCACCCTAGAAAAAGAATAATAAAAGAAAAATAAATAATTAAAAGCCCACAATTACCATGACGCTCATGTCTATGATGAATGTATGTAAACTTCTGACCACAACTGTAAGTATTTAGCAAGGCTCACAATTTATATAAATAGTTACAGCAAAGTACCCACTGGTTTGTGGACTGTTTTTTTTTTTTTTTTTGGGGGGGGGGGCGTTTTAGG
>VUQS01015819.1:2345-12595 GCA_015108495.1 Heterochromis multidens | reverse complement strand
TTTTGCAATGAGAATATGTCATGCTAAGTTGTAAGCTGATTAGCAAGCTGCATCCATAAAATGCATGGATATATTGGACAGATACAGATACCTGCTAATAATTAGTGCCAATAATTACATAATATTATAATATAATGTTAAAGTGCTAGAATGGGCCAACTCACTAAAACTGAAGCATTAAAAATGCTCCGAAAGGCACAAACACCTTCAAAAAGTTATTTAAAGTGATTTGAATTAGCTGAGGTGAAGCCTAGCAGACAGCTACCTACCTAGTTAGCATGCAACTGTCACTCAGCAGGCCATCTGAATAATGAGAAACCTATTTATTTCTGCTGTAAAGTTGGTCACATGTAGCATTACGTTTCATTTGTCAGCCGCAGAGGTTGCTGCTCGATATAGACTGACAGAATTTAAAACAGCAGAGCTGCTATTATTTAGAAGATTTTCCAATTATATTTAAGCTTTAGGAAAACACTGCTTGTTTTAACAGAAAATTATAGTTAGCAGCAGTAAAATAAGGCCAAAATAATGAAATTCAATCATTTTGAAAATCTGTAAGTACTCTTTCTTAAAGGACACTGTACAGCATTTCTGTCAGTTTTACATTATTATTTGCTACACGGGCACTTTGAAAGGACATGCAGGCTCTTGTGTGGTGTGGCCCAGTGACCTTTACTTTCTCCCACAAGACAGTCAGTTGCAAAAGGAAGCCATTTCCTTTGGTTAGAAGCTGTAGGTACAGGAGAAGATTAATGCCTTCACACTGACTGGTCAGACATTGTTTGAGCCCTTGGGAGTCTCCAGAGGAAGGACTTACAGCTGAGGAAACCCAAGCTTGTCCCATCAAGCAGACCACACCCAATGTTAATGTCTTGTTTATCATTCTCCAAATGACTGTAATACCATGTTAAATCAGGGTTGAGACACTTAGACTGAAAGAAAGGCAGAAGATTGGATAATTTGTTATATCTTACATGTATGTGCATTGTATGCATGAGAGAAGAGACATACTTCACTGCATAGAGCTTTAGTAGTAGTGGGGTGTGTCCATGAAATAAATCTGTCAGTCCAAACTATGAAGTACATGATTGTGTGTCAGTGTATTTAAGCAAGTGATTTAATGTTTATAGGAATTCCCAGGTGGTTTTGTAGGATTTAGTCAGAGTGTTAACCCTTCCCAAAAATGTCCCCTGTCGTGCTGGGACATGCTTCTGGATCTAACAGGAAATTAAACCATGGTTTCATTTCTAATGTATTTCAACATTTTATTTTTTATGGGACTATCACACTTCCACCAGCACCTTCCCACACATACAACAAAGTGAAGAAATGAGATAAAAAAAAAAAAAAACTTGCCAACTGTTTGTTATAGATTCAAATCTCCTGGCATGACTTTCCCAGTTGAGCAATAGAGCTTTGTTATCCATGAATCATCTTTCATCAGAGTTCCTAGCACCTGTACTAATGTGAAACGAAACAAGCTGCAACAGGCTGAATTCATTCCTAGAGGTAGACTCATGTAGTCAATAAAGGCAAGAACAATGATGTGACTTGTGCACATGCTTTCAGTTAAATGTGGTCGAATTGTCTCAATTTAATTTCCTGGGTTCATTGCTGAAATATATGGGAGACCAGGATGAACTTTCCTCCTCTAATGAGCTGAATGCTGTTTGTGCTGCATGTTTTCCTGAACACCATGGTACCCTGATGAAGGGAGTGTTCTATCAACATGCTGGTCATGCTTTGTTTCATTCTCAAGACATTATTCAACCAAAAGCTGATTTGGACACAGAACTCCTCCAAGGTTTGATAAGACCTGTTTATAGTCTGAGGTGACAGAGAGTTAAAGGAGATAATTTTTGTCTGGCTGGCTGGTTATTTAGCCTGCCTACCTCCCTCCCTGCACTGTACCCATTCCACGGCTGGTTATTAGTTTAGTGCTGCCACTGATTTTAGATGAGTAAGTGAAGCTGTTGAGCAACATTCTTTTTTTCAAGCCACATCTTGACAACTGATTACCTAAAGCAGTGTTTTTATTACCTTGTCCTTCCCAGCCAGCAAAAATGTCTTGTGTCAAGTGGCCTGCTGCCCACCCTCTGAGGTAATGATGATAATACCGATTTTCAACAAAACCAAGATGAGCCTGGAAGTATCAGTTATGTTGAAGCTGATTCAGAGATAACCTGGGAAAATGGAGCAGATATATGAACAGGCCGTGGCCATATCATGACAGCTTCTTCCTTTTAAATATTTCCTGTAAGACATGCAGGAAAATGGCTGATTATCCTCAAAAGAGACTCTCTTTCCCCAGATCTATTTAGTCACTGTCATGTGACAATTTTACCCAACTCTCACTACCTACCCCGCCCAACTTCCCCTTCCCTGAAAGCAAACACGCAAATAGTGAAGCCTCTGTCGATGCCCCAGCAGAAATGACTCCTGACACAGACTGAGAGAACATCAAAGCAGCCAATCAGAGGATTATTGGAGAAAACAGTTGGGTTTATCACATGGAAATATGAACCTAAAGCTAAAGTGTAGATCCAGACTTGTTTTTGTTTCTACTAATACTTGCAGTTTGACATTAACTGCAATGACCCTGATGAAGGCAGCTTCTCAGTCCAAACATTATTGCTGTTTTGTATGACCTTGGAAGGTGCCAGCAGTCCCAAATTACTTGTTTATATAATGGTATCTCTACATTTTGATAAATGTGAACACTTAATCAAGCAGATAAAAGTGTTAGATGTTAAACTTTGTTTGAATGTCACAATCTAAGAAGTAGACATGTTTATTGGTGTTACTTTCTTTTACATTATCTTTGCATCACTGACACAATAAAATCTCACAGGTCACACTGCAGTATGCTTTGATGAACGCTCCCATATGAAATTACAAGAGCAATGTTGAACAGTTTGTATGTGATGACAAGCAGTGCCGCATCTGTGTTTTCTCATCCTGCAGCCTGCTGGGAAGGAGAGGTCAAGCTGATTAGATAACTGCTGTGGAGAGGATCCTGCTGGGATCATGTGAGGGTTTAATCCCTGACACAGTGACTTTATACCAGCATTAGACTTTTTTCTTTTATACAACTCCTGAGATTAAGCAACATGCTTAGAAACTTTTAAGAAACTGACAAATTACATCAGTCACTGATGTATACGAAGATGTGAAGTAACGTGGAAAATAATATTTTTTTAAATCAGCTTTAAATGACTTGTATGACTTCCTGTTTGTCTTCCTCTGTTACTATTCTATCTTTCACGACTTTTGCCTGAGGTTTCAACAGCTGTGAACATCTGGTGGTCAAATTGCATGAGCTGAATACACAACCGTCATACAGTCATGCATAATAAGGGATCAGTGACGTGCAGTTATTTTCTTGACCCTTAAAATGTTGCTAAGTAAGCATGTGCTCATGTACTCATGGTGATGGCCTTTCTGCATAGATACTTGTCTTCATAATATCCCAGGTTTTTTTTTTTATACTGTCCTTGGCTCAGTCACATTGCCTCAGAAGCAGAGGTGGGGTATGTGGCGTATAAATAAAGTGCCGTCAACTGACCTTCAGGCTATGTCGATAAAGTTAGGGCACCGTGTGCTGGCTGTTCTCTCATGCTGTGTGTGCTCCTCACTGATGTCTTATCACTGGAATATTTGTTCACAGCGAGAGTGAGCATGTGTGAAAAATATTCATGTCTTTGTAAAGGAGAACAAAATGTTACAAGATGATAAAATGCAATTTCTATCTAACTTAGGAAAAGCCTAAACTACATTATTTTAACTCTTGTGGTGTTTAAACAGTCATCATTATGGCACGCACAAGCTTTGTGCTTCTTGATGCTTAAATAACATTTACAAATTGTTTGCTGACAACAAAAAACAAACAAAGACTTCCTTCTTTTTTCTTCAAAGTCAGACCCTCTCCAACAGACTTTCTACTTCCACAATTACACAACTTCTTTGCATGCAAGATTAATACATTTGTAGCAACTTTTTAGCAAACTTCAGACTGTTTTAGCAACAGTCTGAAGTTTTGTTTTGTTTTTTGCAGCATGCTGCACACAATCTTCATCTGGCTTGCCAACACTGAAACTAGAAGTGTGGTCTCATGACAGCAAAATGCAAATGTAAATAAACAAACAAGCAAGTAATGCGCCAGTAATATATTTGTATATTGCTGAGTTGCCAAGTTACACATTTTAAACCACTGGAATTTCAGCATTAACGGCATATCCTTCATTTAAATGACAAAAGGTTTCAGATGCAGTCATTTGTTTTAGATATTACATAACTTTTATTAATTGCTATGGCGTGAGTGCAGCAGGAGGAACTCAGTCAGTGCATTTATGCTCATTAAAGACACTGAGTCTAGAATGAAATATCACCCAAACACAAAAGGGCACTTCTGTGATCTATCTGTACAATCAAAAAAAAAAAAAGCCCTGCACATGTATAGCTCGATATGACTTTGTTAATTAAATAGATAACAGTCTAAAGTTAGCACCATGACTTACCACAGAAATGTACAAATACACAAGCATTTGAAGCAGCCAGTATCCTGCTGTTCAGTGATCACAATCCCTTAAAGGTCAGAGGCAACGGTAATTGTGCTTAACATAATTACAGTTCATTCCACAGGAAACGGAAATTGGTAAGTAGTATTAATAAATCCGCAGATGTGAAAAAGGTTCATGTGGTAATACTGCAAAACAGAGGCTGTGAAAGACAGATCCAGACATTTACCCTGAGATTAAAACAGATAAAGCACTCCAAAAAAAAAAAAAAATCTGATCTGTCTATTTTTATGGATGAATGAGTTTTATCTTTTACACTGAATGTAGCCACCCCATTGTCACACTGAAGACTCACTGTGAAAGACTTTAGCTTTGAGATGACTTAGGCTACACTGCAGATTGGTGGTGGCTTCTGAGTGCAGGGCCTCAGAGAACTTGCTGTCATATTTACTGGCGATCTGAGACTTCCTCTTAAAGGAGTTCTGGATGGTCTCCGAGGTGAAGTAGTAAACAATGGGATCAAAGCAGCAGTTGGACACAGCAATGCAGAGGGCTATTGGGTAGATGGTTCGAACCACCGACTCTGCATCGCAGCCTCCTAAAATTTTAGTGCGGACAAGAGCATAGAAAACCAGGTTTACATTGTAGGGGATGAAACAAAAACAGAAAATGGTAAGGTGCACGATTATCATACGCAGGATCTTTTTTTTGTTCATGTTCCCACCACGACTGATAGTTTGTGGACGACGCAGCGTCTGTAACACCATGATGGAGCAACATACGTTGAGTAGCAGTGGGATGAAGAAACCTGCTGTCTCTATGAAGATCACCACTTTAGACAGGTGAGCTTTCCACTGGTTGGACGAGAAGTTCTCAAAGCAGAAAGTGGCATTTCCCTTGTTGTCTCCTGAGGTAGTATCCAACAGGAATCCTGTGGGGATACTGCCTGAAAGCACCAGCACCCATACGGCAGTACATACTATTTTAGCATTGCGCTTGGTCCTAAGCGTCCTTGAGCGAAAAGGGTGCACAATGGCCAAAAAACGATCCACACTAATGCAGGTGAGAAAGAGGATGCTGCCATACATGTTGGTGTAGAAGAGTGACACCGACAATTTACAGAGCGTCCTTCCAAAAGGCCAGTTCTGATTGATGAAATAGAAGACCCTTAGCGGCAGCGTGAAGACAAACAGAAGGTCAGACACTACCAAGTTCATCATGTACGTTGTGGTCTCATTCCTCATTTTCAGAGAGCAGGAGAATATATAGATGGCCACAACGTTGGTGATAAGTCCAACCACAAATACAATGCTGAAGACCGTACTGTACAGTGGATATTTGAACCCATCATTCTTGACGCATGAGTTGGCTGCTGCAGAACTGTTGTCCATTATCATTATTATTATAAAGAGTGTGGGAATGGGACGTGTTTGTTACGCAATAGCTCTTCAATGAAAGGGCTTCCCAGCACAATCAACTGACCTCGAATGAAGAACAGAACAGAACACTAAGAGATACTCAATCCAACTTGTTTTCTGTTCAACACAGTGGTCCATATTAGAGAGGATTGTTGCACGTTTCCCTCCCTTTTCTTGATGTTATTTTGGGGGTTACCTCAGTTGAAAAGACCCCTCCCAGAGGACAGAGATCCAGGCTGGAGTGTCTTCCCCTCCCCCTGCCCTGTCTCTCGGTCAGACTGCACCCCACAAGTCAGAGGCTTAGTTTCACTTACTCAGATAAATCACTCACACAAATGTGCCTCCTTTTCGCTCAGAAGGTCCCAAATAATCACCAGCTGCTCAGTCCACAAAGAGAAAAATGGCATATCCACATTCAGGTCCATTAAAGAAGTGACCTCATGGAAGGATTCTCGTTCTTTGTCAAAACTCAGCCCTGTGTTTTTGTTCTTTTCAGCTCCAAAGCAGCAAAGTCGTCATAAGGTTTCCATCCCTCACAAGGTCATGACCACAAATCACCATGGTTCTTTCCAAGCAGAGCTCTCTGTGTGGCAATGGAAACGTGTTTCTGTCTTCTCTCTGTCCTCAGACTCTGTTTCCTGTCCCTTCTTTGTATTACTAACCTAGTTGCTCAACCAGTATCTCTCTCACTCCACTTCAAACAGCCTCGGGGTCTTTTGCACACCACTCATCACACTCAAACCCTACTTCTCCTTTGTGCCGGCAGTTATTGCAGTTTGGGTAGAATAGAGAGAAGCTGTAGTAACTCCTCCCACTGCCTCTGGTCCAACTCCTCCTACTTCTTTGTCTGCTTTACAGTCAATCACACAAAACAGCAGTGCATTGAGAGGAAATGTAATTTAAAAATGAGCTCATAGTTACACTGAAATACTGTCACAGATCTTTAATCAGTGAAAGCCATTTAAAAGAAAAGATTTAACTTATTTTTACTTGACTTGTTTTTCAGTAAAAGTTAAACTTGTAAGTGCTGATTTGGGTATTTAAAAAAAAACATGAAACATGTATATGATGGAAAATAACTGAGCACACTCAATTATAATTAAGTACTATACCTTTACTCAACAGAGAACCTTTTTAAATTTTATTACATTTATATAGCATCTCTTGTCACTATCCACTTTCCAAATAAGTTAGAAATGCTTTTTTAGCTTAACATATAAGATATTTTACCTTTATTATTGCAAATACTTTATACTGCTAATTTACTTCTACATAAAAAAGAGGACTTGTTGAATGGTTCTTTGATTTTTTCTTCCCTCATTAGTTAAGCTGTTAATAAAAGCAGGAGGTCAAAAGTGCCTGAGAAGTCTCTGAAACCCTGACAGGGCCTCCACTGATCTGACGGGAAGTACAGGAAAATTCAGCTGTCTCCTTCTTGTTTGTGACAGCCTGTGTGGGCAGCATTTCTGCTAAAGAACCGCTTTTTATTTTCAAATGGACATTAGTAATGAGAAAGAACAGAAAGCTCTCTGTCTGTTCAGTGATTTTTTTTCTTTTCGCCTGCCCTTGTCACTCCATGCCCACAACTTTCTCTTCTCAGTGCATTGTGGCTCTCCTTTAAGAGGAACTCTCTCCTTGGCAGTCAGTAAAAAACTTTGGGGCATGTGTTGTGAATGAAGTAGCTTAGCAGGGAGGAATTTGGAGTTTAGAAATAGTCTTGGGCAACCTGAAAGTGTTATCAGCTTCTTGATCAAGCCTGCAGTGAGCAAATGCTATAAACTCTTTGAGTCTATTTGTGTTGGCTGCTACTGTGTCAAATAGGAAGCCGAGTACCTGGTTAGCTTTCCTGCCAGTAAACAAATGCTTGTCTAGGAGATCAAGCAGTTGTTTCCTTTTCTGCCAAATGCACTCTTTGTACTTCAATGCAATCAAAGAAAGATTAGATAACTTGCGTCGCTTGTTACTGCTTAACACAATATTTTCCTGATGTCTCTGACAAAACATAACGCTAACCCAAAGATGGTTAATTTAGACTCCAGAGCTACCAAAAATAGCCCAACAAGAGGGTGTTTTATGGCACAGTGTGCGTCTCTTTGTCTACCACAAAAAAAAAAAACATAATCAAGGCTAGAAAGCAATGTGCAAGAAAATAGAAAAACCTGTACTATTGTCTTTCCCTCGCAAAGTTGTTCCATCCAGCACATAAAAACAAGCTCTTCACATGCAAGTATGTGGTCACTAAACAAAAACATGCGCCTGAAGTCCCTGGACTGTTAAATTTCTCACAATGCCAGGAAATTGTCAGGCAGCCCCCAAGGCTAAGACTGAAGTCTTCGAATGAAAGCAGTGCTTTATGACACGTGTTGTTGTGTAGTGCGGTCAGCAGCAGCAATGATAACCTCGTGATGAAAGCCTAAAAAACAGTACAACCTAAATTTACTTTTAATACTCTAGGCTTGTGACTTGACGTGATGAGGTAGATGTGAATTAAGTGTGTCTTGTGAAACACTGAACAACAGCAAATAAAATCTGAAAGATGCTCCTTAAAGATGGGGACTACAGCTCATTTCAGTGACTGGAAAAACAGAGTTGGTGGAAGACAAAATACTGCCTACATAACATTCTCAAGCCATAAAACTGTGTGCTTGATCTGTCCAAGATGATAAGAGAGCAAGCCAAAAGAAAGTAATGTCTAATGTTTAGGCAAAAGCACATTCTGGAGAGTGGCCGGTCTAACTCGCGACTCAAACTTACATTTTTTTCCACATTCACCGTGGAAACACAGACTGCACAAACGCTGCCATTTGCAAGCAAGTCAAACCACTGAGGCATCCTAGCACAACAGATCTGAGCACAAATATCCCACCTCATTCTGTCATATTAAAATAATATTTTAAAAAAATATTCTTTTTTAACCAAAGAAACTACAATTTGAAGGCAAATGCCACATTAGGCTTGGTGAATGGTCAAAACATGCCCAGAGAAGGCCCACAAAGAACTTTCCCCAGAAAACCCCAAGTACCTGGATGAGATGTGAGAAATATATGGTAATCAGAACTTTATTATCATTATCTTCATCTTTTCTGGAAAAATGTATCTCACTATGAAAGTTAAACCAGCCTTGACATTTGAATAAACAGTTTGCAGTAGGTCTGTGGCAGGATGAAGGGCAGCATGCTTCACCACACAGCCTTATCAGCTAAAGCTTTCTACTGCTTTGTAAAACAAGTACTTCCCACCCACAGACCCCTTACCCCACTGCTGCTGCACTGCTACAGTGCAGTCTATGGCCTGTGGTATTCATCTGATCAGAGGGCCTTATTATGCCCAAATAATTCATAAATGAAATAACATTTAGCCACAGTGAAGGAGAATTTGTGCATGGCAGAGGGCCAATTACCGTTAGTAGCTGCATGTCCTTCCTCATTCTGTGCAAAACCATGTTGAGTAATTGTACATGATGTGCACATTCTTTGGCAACTGTAATGTAAATTAACACAAACACAAACATACAAAATTACCTTTGAGTAATTCCATGATTTGACCGATTACTACATTTAACAAAGTGTTGTGGATGTCACTTATGACACGTTGGAATTTCCCCAGCTGGTTTAGTAGCAGGATCATGACACATAATAATCGTCATACTGACTACCACAGTGATCCTCAAAGCCATGTGGGCATAAACTAAACATCATTTATTCTGGGAGTGGCCACCAGCTGGAATCAAGTAACTGAATTATGATCTGTGAACTGGAATCTCAACTTTCAACATAATACGTCCTCACACACTAACTGTTAGGGCACAGCTTAGATTCAAAATAAAATCAAATTCTGTTTTGTTTTTTGATAGTTTCTGTTTGATAGTTACTGCATATCATTTATACTTGATTCTGTCAACTTGTATAGCATCTTATTTTGACCACATCCTGTTACTCTGTGGAAAGTATATGAAAGCTCACTTGATGTGACACTAAAGATGTGCTTCAGGAAACATACTGATACGCATGTGATATAAGAATCTCAATCTTGCAGAAAGAAGTGAAAGTGTGTTTGTTCTGCTTCTCAGTGTGAAAACAAGGTATACTGCATGTGCAGGTATTACACGTGTTCAAATCATTGCCACCACTTACTGGGAAATGCATAACACCTGCAATATTACAAGTTTACATGAAGTAATGCACTTTTTTTTTTTTTTTTTTTTTTATTTTTTTGTTTTTTTTTTTTTTTTTTTTTTTTTTAAAAAAAAAAAATTTTTTTTTCACAAAAAAAAAAATAAAAATAAAAAAAATATTTTTAAAAAACCCACCAAAAT
>VUQS01015817.1:8346-18461 GCA_015108495.1 Heterochromis multidens | reverse complement strand
GATAAGTTGGCTTGTGTTTTGTCCTTTTATACAGCACTGTACAAAGTCCTGAGTCACCCCTCATTTCTTTATATTTTGCTTCCAAGGAGCCAGACTTTTTAAAGTGGTCTTGAGCAATAGTTCTCCAGCTTTCTGGAGGTCTTTCAAATTTTTTCTTTGGACATTGGCTGCTTTTTCCTCTCATTCTTAGTCCAGTCCTTGTACCTGACAAGGAACATTGTTTTTTTCTCTTTTTTTGTTTTTGTTAAGCAGCTTAATACTGACCTATGAAAACATGCAGTGTTGTGTCTACACATAAGAGAAAGCTTAGTAAAGAACCAATTTTAAGCCGAGGAAGTCAGGAGAGAAGTACAATAGTGAGTGTCTACAGCCATCTGTAAAACATGTATTTTTGCACGTTTAAATAAATTGCTGTGCACATTTCCCATTTTCCTAGCAAAATATGAAGAAATGAGGGTTGGCTCAAGACATTTCCACAGTACTATGAAAAAGAATATTACTGTAAAACACTTCCTCTGCAGATTTTTTGGGTATCTTCCTATAAATCTCCACGAAGAGCCTTGCCTCTTTTGTGACTCATTTAAGAAATTTGTAACAAATTGTGTAAACAGGGTTCAGTATGTGTAATGGCATTTTTATGCAAAACTGAATGAATGCTGCATTCAAACATTAAAGTAAACGCAATCCACAATATTGAATAGTGAACCATGTGAAGTTATATAGAGAATATTCAATGACAGATATCAGATTGAATAAGAGGATGACAGCTGTGGTTAACAATATATTTCATTTTCTTTGGATCATGCTGGCAGCCAGATCTTTAGTTCTATATATAATTTAGTTGCAAACATCACCCATTATTCATCTAAGAGAGGCGCTCCCTAAATTGACGGAAAGAAATATACACAAAACAAATCACAACTATAGCCATTATTGGCTGATCTTTGTATTTCGCCAGTCATTAATGTGTATCTTCTTGGCAGGAATCACTGTTTTAATTTCTTCTAAAACAAAACACAGCACCACCAAGAGCAAATCCTCAATTAGTCATCAGATCGTGATTGAGTGTGATCATTAAAATAGTGTAGTTGCTGGACTTTATCACGTGGTGATGAATTTCAGAAATAAGATTATTCATTTCAGTAGTGTCCCTGAAAGACCCTTCATCATTGTAATCAAAACATGCTTAAAATAAGAAAAATGTGTTATTGTTTCCCTAAATGACAAGCTTTATTTAGTAAGTATATTTAGATTTCATATCTTTTATTTTCCTTTGAAAAGGAAGCCACTGTCTATATGTTTACCCAACTTCCTATGCAAGAATTCTCTTGGGGAACAACCTTGTTTTGCTGGGTTCCTAATTTTGAGGGTTTACTTTGTTTACTTGCAATTTGTAAGCTAGCGAGAGAATACATATTTCTTGGCTTCAGGCTATCCGCTTTTGTCCAACCCACATTTGGTCCAGCCAGTAGTGTCCTTACTGGCAGTTACAGGGATGTTTTAGGTGTGATGACAACCATAGACTATACATAAAAGATCGACAGAACAATCGTTTCTGATAATTAAATACACAAGTGCCTTAAATCTATATTTTTTTAATGGCCAGAAGGCCAACTCCTCTGATTGAGAAAGAACATGTCTGATATAGTATATACTAGTATAGAAGCCTATGGCTCCCTTGATCATTGACGTTAGTAATAGATTTACCTAACAAAGTCATGGTCTTGATTGCTAGCTTCAATTCTTATTACATATAACAATGCTCATTTTGTAAATTCATTTGTAAGTGGTCCCTAGTACTCCTGGAACATACTAGGTACGTGTCTATGACATCTTACCTCCAACACAGTGTCCAGTGTTGTTCCATCCTTCACACGGCTTCAAATCACACCGGCAGCCTTTCAGGAGCTGTGTATTTAGTCTGTGCGGGGTCTTTTATTTTGAAAGTTGACTGGCTTCTCTATTCCTGTGTCTGATATCCTGCCCTCCTCACCTGTTCTGTATAGCTTTACATAACTTCTGTAAAAAATAGACTGGCCAAGCGATGAGCAGGAGCAGAGATCTATTTCTGGGGTGCTTCTGATGGAACTGCAAGCATTGTCTTGAGTGGGTGCGATCAGGCCAGCAGGGTGCTTTAGAGCTGGAATGTGATGCAGCCATACCCACGCCCAGGGTTTAAAGAAAATTTAAAACTTTCTGCTGTATAAGTGTATAGTGTCCCTTGGTTTCTCAGTTATATCCACTCCTCACTTGTCAACCATATACCAACCATGACCAATGGGTGATGTCACAATGGCTCTGTCCATCTTTTATATGCAGTCTATGATTTCTTCATTGCAACAAGAGTAAACAGCTGAAGGTTTTTCTCTGTGAAAAAGATGTTTTGTTTTTCCATCTTATGAAAAAGTTTGATTTACCAGCTGGCTCCGCTGGTAATGATTCATTGATGTGATTGGTTGGTATGGTGATAGACATATGGTTAATAAAATCACTTGACAAGATTTTTTTTTTTTAAAGTTCCAAATTATCTTCAAGGACGATCTCCCAGATGCTTCTATGTAACAAACCATCTGGCCCGTCACGTAACTACTCTCTCCTGTGCCCACTTAGAACAGACAAAAATTAGCAAGAGTCAATACGAGAAAAAAACACTATAGCAAGGGCCTGCCTCAGCGATTATACTTCTTCAGCCAGATGTATGACCGCAAACCTTTCTTAGTCAGACACGTATGACAAGGAACACTATTTATAGCAAACAGTTACATTTAGATTTAGCTCTACTTTTCAAGGTAGCCCTCAAAAAATCCAAGCAGGAATAAGGATTCTGCTGAGACAACTCCTCTCTCTAACACATGAAGGTACACGCTGTAAGGACAGACTGTGATCACAGCAGCAAACACACTTGAACACAGAGCTTATCAATAACAAATCCACAAATTCAGTCAGACAAACAGGAGACTTAGATGACTTGTAAAAGGCTAACAGTGCACCAAGTACATATACACGAACATAACTGGATGTTACTAGTCAGCTGTTAAAGCAAAAGACTGAAAAAAACAAACAAACGGTGAGATAGAGCGTGCATAAGCTGATGTGAGCATGACTTCTATGTGCTGTCTCTATCAACTTTATTTTAGTACTGTTTTCAAGAGAAGCACTATTAGTCACAATTTGGGTGAACTTACTAGACTGTGCCAGTCAAGAGATCTCACTAATTAACTACCTGACCCGTGACACCCCCCCCAAAAAAAAAAAAGGTTTGGCAAGGAGTCTTAACCAACTTTATTGAATATTACAACAACCTGGGGGGCTGCGGATTGCCTGGATCTCCTGGATCCTTCTCTCTCTGCCTCTGGCTTCTGGGGGGCGTTATTGCGGCTTCTCACCCTCAATATCAAGTACATTTCGTGACAAAGATGCGCACACACACACACGTTTTTTTGTTTGTTTTTTCTCTTGTATGATTTGTCTTGCAGGTGCAGCAGCTGACGACCTATTGCATTTTTCTATTTGTGCTTTATCCTTATACTTTCTACCTTTTTCTTCTCCCCCTGCCTGTCAGCTTAGACATTTTCATATTATACATGTACTGTAATAACAATAATAATACTAATAAAAATGAATAAATAAACAAAAATAAATAAATAAATAAAGTCATTACTCTGTGTGGCTCTGCTAAAGTTTCTGCATGTTTTACTAAATATGATCATGTTTGGCACCAGTGTATCAGTACTCTATGACAAGAGGAAGCACTGGTGTATCAATATTTTGTCGCACTTTACTATAACAATGTTGTTTAACGATTCCACCCACCTCAGATAATTCAGTAATAGAGTGGAAAAATCTAAATTATCTGCATGAATAGATACCGCTAAAGGTCTTTCTTTGTTTGCAATATGGCTGCTGTCCCATGAACTAAGATTCTGAGGGTAGGTGGTCTCAGTTGATTCACTAGATGAGTTTTTAATGAAGTTTACCATCACAGTGGAACACTGAAAGTGTTTTTCCCCACATTATAAGCAGTTTTTACTGTAAAACATGTAAGAACTGTGAGTGTGAAGGATAGATGAGGACAAATGTGTGACAAGGGACTTCTGCCAGAGTGGAGTCTCTCTCATTAGAGCTGATAAGGCTGGATAATGAATGTGAGATCCTCCTGCAGTCGTCTGTGCGTGGGACTATTGGAGGGAGGAACGCTAATCCTCCAGGCACTTTCCAAACAGCTCGTAACATGCTGGTGTGAATCTATTGACTGGGCCTGATGAGGGGAGGCGGAGAGCTCCGGCATCGGCCGACCAGCCTTTCCAAGCGTAAATCATCCCCATGTTCTGCCAATTTGGAGGAAGAATGAAGGTCCTGCTGCACCTCAGTTTCCTCTCTCTGTTGGCAGGAGACATTCTCGCCTACAGCACTTTGATATTTACTCAGCACGGCTGTTTTCAGGAAGCTTAATCGTTTTCACTGATGCTCCACAGCTCAGTCGGGATTTGTTTTATGAAGCTGAGTGGAATGGTGGGTGAGGTGCCCTGGAAATATATCTTTAGCTTTATTTTGTGAAGGAGGTTCTCTGTTTCTCTCCATTGCACAGATTCACTGAGACAACATGAGAGGACGGGAGGCACTTAAATACTACACTGTTATGGTAGAGGGGATATTACTGCAGGTCAATTGGAGGCATTTTGTAAAGTCCTTATAGAGGAACGTAAGCTATGACATAAAGCTTTGTGCTTTATGACACTTACTCACAGGTTTATGTAGTGGAAAAATGCAATTATCTTTGAAACTGACTGTATAAGTGCTTAATGCTTGAAAGGGGAAATCCTACAACAACCAGAATGCTTTACAAAATTATTTCCTCAGACACTGCTATTCAATAGGCTTAACTCTGGCATTACAAAAACAGAAGTAGTTTGAAGACTGGTCTCACCTGAATGATTAGATGAAATGGACTGCTGTTCATATGGTACTTTTCACCACTGAGTGCCAGTTTTAGGAGAATCCAAATTTTGTTGGCCAAAACCTGAAGACATCTGAGACTGTGAGGAGCAGAAGATCAGTGAACAGACTGCTCTACATCATGGACAATCCATCTCACCCTCACCATGACACACTACAGACTACAGTCTACAGTCAGCAGACCTCAGAATCATCCAGTTTAACATGTTATTTCTTATCTAAGCTAAATTCTGTGGGAAGATATTTGCTTTTCACTTTTTGAATTGGGATTTTTTAAAGTGAGGAAATATACACTTGCTGGCCACTTTGTTAGTTGCACCTTGCTTGGACACCCTTTTGCCTTCAGAACTGCCTTAATTCTTTGTGGCATAGATTCAACACGGTGCTGGAAACATTCCTCAGACATTTTGGTCCATATTGACATGATAGCATCACATGGTTGCAGATTTGTCAGCTGCACATCCTTGGTGCAAAACTCCTGTTCCACCACATCCCAAAGGCGCTTTATTGGATTGAGATCAGGTGACTGTGGAGGCCATTTGAGTTCAGTCAACTCATTGTTATGTTCAAGAAACCAGTCCGAGATGATTTGACCTTTGTGACATGGAATCATCCTGCTGGAAGCAGCCATCAGAAGATGGGTACTGTGGTTATAAAGGGATGGACATGATCAGCAACAATACTCAGGTAGGCTGTGACATTTAAACAATGCTCACTTGGTGCAAAGGAGCCCAAAATGTGCTACGAAAATATCCCCCACACCATGACACCACCACCAGCAGCCTGAACGGTTGATACAAGGCAGGATGGATCCGTGTTACAATGATGTTTATGCCAAATTTTGACATGACTATCCAAATATTGCAGCAGAAATCGAGACTCATCAGACCAAGTAATGTTTTTCCCATCTTTGATTGTCAAATTTTGGTTAGCCCGTATGAATAGGAGCCTCAGTTTCCTGTTCTTAGCTGACAGCAATGGCACCCAGTACGGTCTTTTGCTGCTGTAGCCCATCTGCTTCAAGGTTTCATGTGTTGTGTGTTCAGAGATGCGCTTCTGCATACCTTTATTGTAACAAGTGGTTATTTGAGTTGTTGCCTTCCCATTAGCTGAATCAGTCTGGCCATTCTCCACAGGCCTCTAGGAGTGACTAGGCATTTTTGCACAGAGAACTGCTTCTCACTGGATATTTTCTCTTTTTTTTAGACCATTCTCTGTAAACCCTAGACATGGTAGCCTTAGAAAACCCCAGTAGATCAGAAGTTTCCAGCCCATTTGTCATTAGTAACCATGCCACATTCAAAGTCACTTAAATCACCTTTTTCCCTATGGTGATGCTTGGTTTAAACTTCAGTAGGTGTCTTGACCATGTCTACATGCCTAAATCCAGTAAGTTGCTTCCATCTAATCGGCTGATTAGATATTTGTGTTAACAAACAGTTGAACAATTGTAACTAACAACGTGGCCGGTGAGTGTATATGCTATATAGGCTTGGCTGTGTCATGGTCTTGGGTTCTTATGTAGTACTTTTTGTTCCTGTTTTGAGTTTATTTATATTACTTATAACCGTGTGTTTTCTATGTTCATGCCTCTCCCTGTTTTTGCCTTCCTTTGTCTCATCTATGTGTTAGTACCTTTGTCTTCCTTATTTCCACCAGTCTTTTCTCGTGAGTCACCAGCAGCTTGACTTCCTGTGACTTCCTGGGGTTCCATTCCTGGTTCACTGATGGTTTCTACCTTTGTCTTGTCTCTATTTGTGTCTGATTTTCCCTCCTTTGTGATTGTCTGTCCCACCCTCATTGCTGTCACTTGTGTTCAGTGTGCCCTGGGTATGTCTATAGTCTTGCTTCTCCTGTTGTCTGTTGTCAGTTCGTCTGCTTTTCCTCCCATGAGTTCATCCTCTTCTGCTTAGTTTAGTTTTGTATGTTTCTCATTTGGATTCTGGGTTTTTGACTTATTAAATAAACTTGCTTTTTGTTTTCTTGTTTTCTTTGTTTGTTTTCTTCTAGTTTCTTGGGTCACATTTGGACCACCTCTGAACAGTCTACAACAGGGCACCTGATATTTCTCACTACCACCCGTGGTTGTGTTGCTAAATTTAATAACCTTTCATACCACTTTGGAAACTTCTTTGGAAAAAGTGCAGAGCTAAATTTTGGATACATAATCCATCCATGCTCCAACAATGTTCCAAAGAGCTTATTTGTGATATCTTGGATGCTTGGCTTTGTTGGTCTTCTAGTACCCCCATAAAAGTTCAATAATGCTGAGGTCAGGTAACTGTGGATGAAGGTCCATGACAGGTGGCACTCCTTGGTCTTCTTTGGTCTTCAAGTAGTTCTTCAAACCTTTGAGGTGTGTTTTGGCTCATTATCTTGCTATAGTATGAATTCTTCTCCACAAAGATGAAAACTGTAGGTGGTGTCCAAATCTAGAATAACACATTGTTTTAGTGTTGAATATGTTTCATAACATGCTGCTTTTGATTTGCTGATTGGAATCATAGGTTCTTTATTTTGGAAATTCTGCATCCGCCATTAGATTGATTTTCTGAGTGAACAAAGCTTTATGTGTTGGTTTACTGATGGAGTTTTTTAGTCTGTGTGACTGTGCTTTGAATACAACTTATCCAACTTCCATAAAGTGTTTTCAGAGGTACACTGCTCCCTTAGGCCTTGTGCACACATACTCGGGTGTTTTGTAAAACGTAGCTTTTTCTATACCTTTTGGCCTTTCGTTCACACATAAATGCCATTTTTGATCACTGAAAATGGAGCTTTGAAAAACTCCTTCCAGGGTGAGGATTTTCAGAAACTCCATATCTTTGTTCAAAAAAAAATATCTCACTTGTGACATTTTCACTGATGCCGCATTTTCCACTATCACAGTGCTAGTAAATAAGAAATGTTGATGCGTTTGAGTTTTTTAAATTACCAAATCACTTGAAAAGGTTTAATAAGAGGACTCTGATTTGATTAAACATAATCTTTCTTTTGAATAACTTTATTGAGAAAATCTTTAGATTTGTCTTTGTCACATTAATAAGCTAGCTCAGTTTTATTGTGACTTGTGTATGTAATGTATGAAACTGTTTCATTTTTGCCAAATAAGAAGTGATAGTTCTTTGTTCTCTGTACACCAAACCCGGGTTTGGTGGATATCTTTAGACTTGTGCTGCTGGAGGCTTGGATGTAAGTGGCTGACAGATTTCTGCTGAAGCGGCGTCTCTCAGCGGTTTCTTGCTGCGTCGTCCTCTGTTATCTTCCTCTTTGCTTAGTTTTTGTTGTTCGTTCTGTCTCTCTTTGCATTGTGTTCTCTTCCTTCCTTTTCATGTCTCTCCTACCTCTTGTTTCTTTGAACTGTTTATTTTGTCAACCACAGCGATGGAGGGCGGCAGCACGACACACATTGTCTGTGTGGTTTTGTTCTTTGTCACGTTCTTCTGCGTCTCTACTGAAAGGAAAAAGTGATTTTGTTTCATGGCAGCGAGAAAACTCAGTAAATACTAAATCCATGCTCAAACTTAACATGAACTCCACCATCCTTTCTGTTAATCCCTTTCAGGGCTTTTACGTCTTTATTGTCATTTTTTGTCTTTTTTATTCTTTTGAGTGTTATTTCCTGTTTCAATTGTGTCCTTTTTTTATGTTCTTGTGGACAATTATGTTATTTTTTGGTGTGCGGTCATTTTGTGTCAAATGCAAAATGGTGATTGGGTGTTGTTCTGTGTTTATTTGACGTCATCTTGCTATTTTTGGGAGTCATTCTGCATCTCATTTGTCTCTTTGTGGTGTATTTGTGTCTCTTTTTTTGTAGTTTTTTTGTAAGTTTGTCTTTCTGTTCAGTGTACATTTTTTCTGCACCACTGCTGATTTAATACCTGGGTTTCATTACCAAAAAACTATTTGAACTAATGACTAATTGACCTGAGACGTGACAGCATTTTTTTTTTTTTTAAATTATGGGGCGCAGTGATAGTGAATAATGTTGTTTTCTTCAATTTTCACCTAATGATAGCACCATCGCCTCACTGCTATAATGAACAAAATGCAAAGACGGCACAATAATGAGAAAGCCCATTTAATAACTTGTTGTCACAGTGAGAACCAGTCGAACATCGTTGGGATGTGGTAAAAAATGAAACTGGCAGCATTAATCTGCAGCTGACAAATCGGCAGAAATGATGCACCACAATCATCATCTCAAAGGAGACTTTCCAACACCTCACCTAGAGCTGAGGATGTTTGAGAGGAAAGACCGATCTCAACTCATTTTAGCTATTGTTTCTTTTTTGGTTTTTTTTGGAAAGCTCTCATAAACCTAGTGGTTACCACCCAACTGAAACCTCCTGCCCCCTCCATGAAGCCACATGGAAGAAAATAAATGAATATAAATAAATAAATACAACCAAAATATTTACTTATTTTACTTAATTTATGTGCCCTTGTTTTTAATAGTGTGAGAGACACTACTGCATTTTGTAGGCATGTATGGACACGCTAGTTTGTGTGTGAGGTGGAAAATGATCAACACCAAAGGTGACTGAAAAATGAAGCCAGCGTAGAAGTGTCATGGTCCCTGGGCCTTGAATCCAGAGTTTTGAGTTTGCTGTCACTTCATTATTTCTTCTGGGTTTTGAGAAGTGATTTATGTTGATATGGAAACCTGGAAACACCGTGAACTAGGAACTGATAACTGGGAAATACAGGAAACACTAGGAATACTAAGAAACACACAGCCGGAGGGAAGAATGATGACGACGTGACAGGGAACAAAGGAAAACTGAAGGCTTAAATACACATGAGGAAATCAGGGAGATGGACAACACTAGGGAACACAGGTGAACTAAATCAGAGTATAACAGGACAGAGGAAGCAAAACTGAATATAATACACAGGAGACGAGGAACTCTCAAAGTAAAACAGGAAGTGGCGTAACACTGAGACACAGACTAAGACATGAGGACTTGACACTGGGGAAGGTTAACAAATTCTAGAACACAGAGAGACAGAGAGAGAGGGCACGAGAAGGAGAGAGAGAAACACAGAGAGAGAGAGAGGGCAAGACTCAGAGGGCACGAAAGGGAGAGACTGGGAGAGAGGGGCACAAGAGACACAGGATGGGGGCAGGAGACAGGACTCAGATGACTAACACACAC
>VUQS01015803.1:27854-39056 GCA_015108495.1 Heterochromis multidens | reverse complement strand
ATTACTTTTTTTTTTTTTATTTGTTGGTTTTTTTTTTTTTTTTTTTTTTTTTTTACTGAAATTGTGAAATTTCACCTTGCTGTTTTACCCCCTCTTTTATTGTTGGCTATCTGTGAAGTTCAGCACAGGGTGTTGCCACAAGCTGTTCCCTCTGAGTGTTCCAAGTGTTTGTCTGATGACAAATGACTTCCTTACTTAGCACTGACAGTAAATTTACATGTCATTTCATGTGTCTCATTTCCTCGATGTAAAACAGCTTTTCATGAAGTTATATTGCGTGATTTTTTTTTTTTTCCAGCTCGTTTCTGAGGTTGTTGTGGGTGTCAAGATACATCAAGCGCGGCTAAATGTGAAAATTTGCACTCTTTTGTGCCGTTCTCCTCGAATTACAGAAATTATGTGGGCAGAAACATTCTATCACAGTTGAAGTGAAGAGTGAAAGCAAAGGACTTAACACAGTAAATAAAAAAAAAACACCTTGACCTTTCAAATAACCTCATGGTGAGTAATTTGACTTGCAGCAGCCACAGACATACAGTAACAAGCAGAAAGTGGCAGAATTAATTATTCTTTGTGTGACACAGAAGTAATCAGAATCTCCAGCAACATAGGAGGAAGATCTCCTTGGCTCTTTCACCACGGCTGCCAGTGCCCAGAATGGTAAATGTGGAATTTTAATGCACAGTTGATGCTGGAGAATATGGGGAAATGCTAATTTGTGGCGCGATAAGATGAATCGAGTCATCCCTTTAGCCCCATTTGACTCAGTGGAGGAAATTAATCATTAATGTTTGTTAAGTATGACAATCTAACTGGGCCAGATCTACATGCTCAGAGACTGAGGCAGAGCGAGATAAAGACCCAGGCTGCAGACAGGGAGGAAAACTGCCAGATTCTGTAATGATGGGAATTTATTGGCATTTAAAGAGACAGTGGCAAGGCATTTCACTAATAGCCTCCCTCCATTGGAGTGTTCTGCCTGCCACAAATTGCATGCAATTCAAACCTATTTTTCAGATAGCAGAGAAGTCTTACAGCTATGCTTGACTTTGGTGAAAAAGGTTGCTTCCTAGAATTGACTTTATCTGTATATGTGACACAATCTGCATCAACACCCAAATATGCAATATCAACGGGCTAGCACCACCAGTGCTGGGGGGGGCAGCAGGCATACCCCCTAATATTACATTTTGAAAATCATTGCCAAGCTCCAACACCAGGAAGAATGTGATGGGTTTAGAAGTGTGGCGCTGGGTTAAAGTCATCGAGCCTGGGATTCGGTAACCTATAGAACTGTGCAATCCCATACGAATACTTAAAAATACTTATACTCCATCTTGCAGAAATTGCAACCTGTCTCAGGACTCAGTGGTCAGGATTAGAGTGCCCTGAGCTCCTTAAAGTCGCACACGAGAGATTGACATTTTCAAGGGCTTCCTTGGCAGAGACAATGCTAAAAGGGAGAGAAAAAGCCAATATGACTTTGTTGCTACCTTGCTCGAGGAATTGTTTGTGTAAATCGCCTATAAGCTTATTGACCTGAATGTGTGGCACGCCGCATGTGACTGCGATTTGGCTAGAGAGCTGTCCTTTGATAGAGCAGCGATAGAGCTGATTTTAACAGCTCACTGGCTCCTCTTGCATGCCCGCCAACCCAGAACCCAGCAGGCCGCCTCGCCTCCCCAGCCCTCCCCGTCCCTTCTGTTCTCCTCAGCTTTCTCTCACTCAACCTTAAGTATATCCATTTGAGCGCATGGGGAAAGGAACCTAAGCCAGATGTAAATTACGATCTAGGCGATAATGTAGAGGATGATCATTGACAATCTGTCCCCTTTGATAAGACTGCACAGGGTTTCAATTCAAATTATGAAACAAAGCGAGGGTCTCTATTACTCCGTGAATGAAATGGAGCACCTCAATCAATCAATTTCCATGTTATTTAAAAATCAGAAAAAAAAAAAGCGTCTCCACATTTCTCTGTATTCTAGGTTTTATCTCACCGTACTGTAAGCAAAGGAGTGCTGCTCCAGCACTGCTTCCTCTGCTTGCCTTTTTTTTTCTTCCTAGTGACATTTGTGCAGGAAACTTCATCAAAGCCCTGTGACATTGTTCCCTGTGAGGTTGCCTGGGCGATTGTGTTTAAAATGCACTGCAAACTGTGTTAGATAGAAGGCAGAAAATCCTTAATCACTGCTTAATTAAGGAATCATCTTGTAGCTTCATTTCCCGGGCTGTAATTAAACACTTCCAATACGTTTCGTTACAGGGCTTAACATGTTCGCCTGAGATCAAGGTAGTGCCTTTAATGTTATCTCGCCAGCTTTTTTCAAACTCCGCTCCATTGGAAGGAACTGTTGATATACGCCTTTGTTATCCTCGTCATAATACGAGCCTAGTATGCTAAAGAGGTTCTCCAGGCCCAACAATAAATAGTGGGGGAATTTAGTTGAGTGGGCTCCGTGATAATATACTGGGAGAGAGGAGGAGCAGTGGGAGAAATTGCCAGCCCAAGCAGACACTTGCATAAGCAAAAGTGGGTCATAATGACCTCATGTACTGTAAGTAGGACATTTCTGCAGACTTCCCTACAGTATCGCTTTTTTCTTCATACACACATCTCCTATTTTAGTGTGAGATAGAAAGCTGACATCCTTTTGGCAATGTTTGCTGCTCTCTTTGAAGTGAGCCACGTCAAAAAAAAAAAAAAAAAAAAAGCTAAACAAGCATGGTGTGTGTGCTTGATCTGGAGATTAACCCAACTGAGGATGGCCGGCGCTGGAGTGACGTAGTCTGTGTCCTGTGGCAGTTGTCACTTGAAGGGTGATAACTACGACTCTGAAATGTCTTTTTTCTGAAAACTGTGGGGGTGAAAAATAGATGCAGGTGTGGTAACAATATCTTCTATAGTATTTGGTCATAGGTTTGCTGCATAAGGTATATCCTAATGATATATTGTCCTATCCTCATATATTTGCATTCAAAACGACATACCCTTCCCCCCTTGTTCCCTTGTGGTGGAGTGTAGTAATCCACTGTAGCAATCCAGGCCTGCCCTTGACCATTCACTATTGGGTTTAAAACATCAAAGGAATGAAAAAGATGTGGTGACAAAAGTGAGAGAAATGTACCTCCACAAACCATCAGCCACCACTACACGCCCCAAGCAGGTTTGCTCTTACCTGCCCGAGTCTGAAGAGACACCAACCACTGTGTCAGCCACATTGGATTTATTTAGAGCACCACACTTGGGGCACCTACTAAGCTCTGATTTATGTGCCTATAAACTTTGAGTACAAACTGTGCTTACTGTAGACATGCAAAAATAGATTTTCTTTTACAGTAAGTGCGTCTACGGTAAGAGCTCTCAACAAGCGCTCTCGTCAGTGGTTACCGTCGCACTCTTGGAGGCGGAGTCTTTTTTAACAAGGTCTTTAAGCACTTACATCCTGGAGAGAGATACCCAAATATCCCTTAGCATGGTCTGTGTGAGCCTTGGGACTGTAAATCAGCCCCTACATCCTATAACACACATTCTAGCTCCCTCCACAATAGATCAAACGGTAATAAATAGCCACCTCTCTCCCACACATTGCTTTCCTTCCTGTTCCATTGGGCTTCCTCCTGTTCCTGCAAGCACTCATGGGAACTCCTTTTTACATAAAAGTATGCAGCTGCATGTGGTGAATGCACTTATACAAAACCATACACGAAAACACACTTTGCATTGTGATGCACTCCACTGCTACAGGGAGAAGTTATAAAACGAAATAATTTTTTGCCGGGTAATATCCAGAGTCCATAAGAATCTACCCTTTTGAAGGGCAGCACAGTCCATAATGCAACACTTAATTAAATTACGTGTCTGAACATTAAATTTGGAGAGAGTGCTGTTCACTTTGTGTCTTGTGTGCATTGTGGGACTTAAAGTGCTTTTTTTCCTTACTTACAGGAGAGGAAGATGGCAATCGAGAGGCAGGAGAGTCGGAGATGGATGGGCAGGGGGAGAAGAGCAGGCACGCTGCCATGGGGCCAGAGGAATGGGATGGTCCAAGTAAGAAAAGCATGAGTATCACTTTACAAGACAGGCTCTCTGGGTCATTTGATAAAGTTACTGTTGAGTAACTGAAAGGCATGTGGCATAGTTCGAGGGAAGGTGATAAAGGGATTAAATATTGTTTTTAAAAATGATTGCCTTGTATAGTAACTATAGCTGCACAATGGTGTCAGAAGTCTGCACTCTCTGCAACTCACTTCAAAATGTATTTGAAGCCACCATTCAGTTAACAGTCAATTAAATTGCCAACAACTGCTCCTTTAAAGACATTTTTTTTTAAAAAAAGAACTGAATAATGCAATGCAGATGCAGCTTTTGAAGAGTTTACAACACATTTTTTTTATCTTGTTTTGCCCTTTTAGTAAAAGTAACTTCATCAAAATGATGGATAATACGTTGAACAAGATAGTTGCACGGCAATTACTGCTCAGCAATAGCCTGCACCCACACTGCTGAACACACAAAATGTGATTCCTTTTAATGCATAAAATGACCTCAAGAATTTATTGCAGGTACATGCGTTTGAAAGAGAAAAAAAAAAGGGAAAGAGAGAGCGGGAGAAAAAAGTGGATTTGGGCAAGTTGTGCTTGCTAGCTCGAAGCCCCCCGGGGTGTGTATTTTATACTGACAGTGAATCAGTGTTATCGCACCTATCAGATAATGCATTTATCATTAAATTTCACATTTGCATTTAAATCTGGGGAAGGAAATGAGCATTGCTGGCTAAAGATAAGAGCGCTGGGACGACAGTAATAAACCATCACTGTGATCAGTCAGGAGACAGGGCTGAGGGGGTCAGCTCAGAACTATGGGGGCCATGACAAAAAGAAGGCATCACATGCGGAAAAAAAGGCCCCTTTTTGGGCAAGAAATGCTGAGCTTAAAAATACTGCTTTGAAAAGGAGGGATGGATGTAGCATGACTGGATGTATGACTGACTGTAATTATGCTTTCCCCTTCTACTTAGCCATCAGAATGAGAATTAGAGGCTCAGAAACACACTGCTGGACAGGCAGCAGGCAGGGAGAGGAGGAGGACTTGAAGTAAACTTTCTCTTGCATACAGTGAGGACAGCTGAACTGCAGAGGAAGTGATGTGAGACATGATGCCCATTTCATGTTTTGCTAAACTCCAGCATGAGTGGTTCCAACTTATCAGAGGACTTGGACACTGTGCCCCAATCTCTGCTGTATTACTAACTGAAAAATGACACTTTGCACCTGGCTGCACCCAACTTTAAGCAAACCAGCTTTTATAAATGTATTGTGTGTGCTTTGCAGATCATCGGTTTATAATCAACTTGTTACCACCTTGTTTTTGACATCTCTATGATATACCTACCAATTAATGAGTGACTTAGGCGCCCGTGCCCCCCGTGTGTTTTCTCAATGGGCACCATAGAGTAGGCAGAAATTAATCTTGCCGCATAATAATGCCATTCACTCTTTCATCATGGCTGCCATGAAAGGTCATTTCCCTTTTTAATTTTTCCCATTGTGCTGGAAAAGTCAGATGGGCATGTTATAATTTGAATAAAGAGGGGGAATCAGACAATCAGATAGGGACATTCGAAATGACATGACTTCCTGTTCGAAGCGATTAAAAGCAAATTTATTTAGTTTGAGACTGTCTCCCCTTTAATCTCTTTGTAAATGTTCAGATAGTTCAGCATTCAAAAGTTCTTTGTTATTCTTTGGCTTAAGTTTAAGCAGCTGTGATTATGATCACCAACAGATAATTTTTAATCACTGCGCGTGTGCATCTGAATAGGACGTGTAATGGCCATTACATAAAAAGAGAGTGAAGCCTTTTAATGAGGTGGGCTAACTCGGAACATGCCCACCTGCTTTGGTGATTCTATTGAAGCACCTCCATACCATTTCCCTTTTGCTGAGTAACAACAAAAGCCTTTACAATCTACATCCTGTAATTGAACTTTTTTTTTTGTCCCTGCATTTCATCTCCACTTTAGTAACTCATGTCAAGTGCTGTCCACGATTGGCCCCTGTTCTCTGATTGTCTTTCTGTCTGGAACAGCAGAGAAGCGTACTGAATGACTCACTATTAATCTGATAGCTGGCTCTTCTCTGTTGTTCAGAGTGCTGGGTCTCTGATGTGGAACACCCAGCGAGCTCCCTTTCTCTCCCCTCGTCTCTACAAGTATGTCCTTAAGCAAATCTGCACACTGATCTTCTGTCTCGTGTTCATTTCTCGTCACGGGTGTTTCGCAATCAGCCGCTGATTTGGGAGATAGCGTGTCATACTATTCTATTCATTTTCATGGACTGGCTGTGATAGGAATCTGACTCCGTCTCTCTCATTCTCTCCCACTTGCTCTCCTCTAGGCTAATTGGGAATGGTGTGTGTTAGCTAGCTAACTCTGCTAATGAACTTGTTCTCATCCTTATCTAAATGCCTTCTCATGTAAACCACACCCCCTTTGGAAAGTCAAGAAAATCCAGGGTTCGTTAAGAGCGCTGTTAATGTGATCGCTGCAGTTTCAGCTCAAGTGTCTAGTCTGTGAATGCATTTGTTGATGCACTATTATAAGCTATGGGCCACTAAATCAAGAATAAAAGTTAATATATCGCTGAAGAAGCAGCACATATTCAAGTACTGCACTGTACTGTCCACTGCTAATATGATCAGGTTTGCCTGTAAGGGCTAACTGATGAATTCCACAAGGGTTATGAACAGTTTATTGTACTGCCTAAATGCACATGAAATAAATGTGCACATGCAGTGTGATGTGTCTGTTAACAGACGTTTTATTCAGGGTTTCAGGCTCATCAAGAATATGTTAGTATTTTTTGTAGTAACACAGTAGAAAGCATTTTGATTGTCCACCATACCTCAGCAGATTGAAGCATGATATAAGTCAACTTGTAAATTGATCGTGATCGATTTTAGCATCTACAGGTGGATAGACTCTGATTATAATGCACAGTATTAGCAAGAGTTTCAAACTCAAGCATGCATCCCACAAAATACAATGCAGTGCAACTTTATTGTCTGCCATAGTGGAATTCTGATAACAGTTTTGCAAACTTCAACACTGTTAAAGGACACTGTGCCAACTTCACAAATGATGTGTAGCTTACTTTTCACGCAGAATAATTAGTGAAACTGTAAAACAGACTGCCAAAGCCTGAAAAAAAATAACCCTGATGATACTGTCAGGGTTACTGGAGATTAATTAAAAAGTCTCCGCTCCAAAATTTGGACATGGACTTTTAAAAGGCAGATGCAGCTGCTTAGATTTTGACCATTCTATTTTTTTTTTTTTTTATTTGGCCCATAAACTGTCCCAAAGTGCAACATTATATTACTGGAGTGGCTCAGAGAACATTAGAAGCAGCATTTAACATGCTAGTGTTTTGAATTGAATTAAGCTGATCTACTGTAGCTGTCAGTTTGCAGCTAATGTCAACACTCAGTTTCCCAGACTGATTAAACTGGATTTGAAGTAGATGTGACTCATATACAGTGACATCAACATCTAAGATATCACACCCAAACACATTTAAAATGAGCCACAGAGTAAAGAAGGAGATGCAGAAGGAGCAGATGAGTGTGACAGAGTGGTAACAGAAGTAATGTGATCACCTTGTCCACAAATCTCTTCTCTTGGCTGTCCCTGACGGCCGGCATGGCCCAGCTTGCTCAGCTGCTGATGCCAGCTGGGCATCAGCCAGGGCGAGGCAGGGGTCAGCTGAAGGAGTGGCCATCTGAGAATCTACCTGACGGTGGGACACAGACGGAGCACAAGCACACACACTCACCCACACACACGCACACACCAACCTGAAAAACGATATCCATTTATCCACCCCCTTCTTTCCCCTTTCAAGACATCAAACATGCACACGCTGAAAACGCAGCTTCACTCAGATGTAAAAAGTCTCGAGTCTCATTTTTGACTCCAGCCAACCTAGAACGGTCTGTGGCCAATCCATCTTCTTCCAGTCTCCAAAGAAAAAAAACAAAAAAAACAATAACCATTTCAGGTTTAATGCACATATGTCATGCTAGGAGAATAGGAGGACCAGATGGCCACGATACTGTGGCAGGTGCCTCAACAAATGTTTGCGATTGCCCGTGCTGCTATTTATATCGTGGTGAAACACAGACATGCAAATATTTGCAAAAGGACAGTGGGCCCTTTTTGTTGGGAGTCAAAGTGATCATGAAAATAAACAGATGGGATTAAACCTTTTGGGCGTCAGTCACATGAACTTCAACATTCCCTTGGTCCATCGAAAGAAACTTAGTGGAAAAATTGAAGAAGAAAAAAAGATAAAATGAAGGTGAAGCGGTAGCAGTTATATCTAGACAGTTAAGATCAATTGAGTTCTCCAAGTAAGTGACAGGATCTTTGCATTTTAGTTGCAGAATCTTTTTTACCATTTAGCCCCATCTGAACTGAAAGTAAACACAAACTACGCAGTACTTAAAAGTACAAATAGACTTAAAAAAAAAACTTTTAAATTCTTGCACAGCAACAGTCCATTTGAGCACAGTTCAATCAGGTTGCTCTCAGTAAACAAGGCATTTTCTAACTCGACACCCAAGTCCATTATAAAGTCAGGGTGTCGTCAAGGAAGGAGGGGCGAGCCGAAATGAGGGAGAGAGACAAACGGAGCACCCAGATGCAGATTAGGCTGCAGAAGATGAGGGTGTAAAAGGGATTTAATGGTAGGATGGATTAGAGAAATCCTTGTAACAATGTTAAATAATTATGGTTCCAGCCGAGATCAAAGCGCCATTGATTGAACCCCTCAAGCCTTCAGCACACAGAGTCTTGGAAAGCAAAGATTGGTAAACTAGTGCTCAGACCACTCCGGCTGCTCCAGTTAAATTGGATTGGAAATATTAGGATATAGATGAATCCTTCAGGAGGCTTTCGCAAAGCTTTTGTCACCGGAAATGTAGCTTGGGAACGGTATGAAAGGTTTGATAGTGTACTGTCTCGACAGAATCATAAGACGAGGGTGTCGCAGCTGTCTCCACTGATACCTAAGCGTTTTAAGTAGACTTATAGACACACTTGACTGTTATATCAGCAAACTGAAAACTTTCAGCACAGGCTTTCATTCAAGGTTTTATTTTTTTTTTTCCCCTGCTTCGTCTTGTAATCAAGAAATTTGGACGTGCATCATGGCAATTCTCCCGTAGAAAAGGAAGGTTTTATCTCGCTCCTCCAGGGGTTTATTCAAAGTCTTCTGACAAGTCTCACAAAACATGAATGACACTGAGATTGCTGATACTGATGATGAAAGTCCATCATCAGCTTCTCTGTGAGTT
Organism: Heterochromis multidens; assembly: GCA_015108495.1. Classification (NCBI taxonomy): domain Eukaryota; kingdom Metazoa; phylum Chordata; class Actinopteri; order Cichliformes; family Cichlidae; genus Heterochromis; species Heterochromis multidens. Next base: position 29,698 of record VUQS01015803.1, on the reverse strand, counting down.
CAGGGCCCTGAGTGATGTAAAATTAAATTGCAATCAAAGTGCTGTGTGTAAACATTGTCCGCCTTTTTTCCAAATACATTTAATTCTTAAGAGATTGTTGATGAAGGCTTTGTACTGTATGCATCACCTGTGTGTGGAGAACCCCACCACCACCACCACAACCACCACCATGTACATACTCACAAATGCACAATGTGTGATTATAGCAATGAAATATGCAACAAGAGATTAGACAAATCACTGTACTCCTGTGCTGCATCGACTTGATGCAAATTTAGTCACTGATCCTCTATACTAAGAGGCTTTTTGGAGGAACTTCATGGCTGTTAGTTATATAATCTAAAATAGGGCAAAATGCAATCACTGTTCTTATCATGTGAGGGAGATGTCATTATATCCAGTTCTAGTTTTGTGTAGATACGTGGGATGTGGCACACTAAGAATGCCTTAATGAGATCATTTACTTCCAAGTATTTTGTCCACATATCAGCTGCATTTTGCATCCACTTACAGTGTCATCTGGACTGCTGCTACTTCATATGAAGAAGTCCAAATAACACAGTGGAAAAAATGAGTCAGTGCTAAACATGACTGTCCTAAAGGGCAGGTTGGTGGTGCTGTTTCTACCCCGGGGTAGACACCCATGGCGTCTTTCTTTAGCTCTCCGAATGTGTGTTTGTTCTGTAATGGTTACCCTCCCAGGCACTGTAGCTGCGCACATTTTTGCAAGAGGTCTCATTGTAATTGGCTGAATATTTGATGTGTGTATTTAGCATTAACATGGAGACGCTGGTGCAAGTTGTGCTAGGGGATGTAATGCTGGGTAAACTCTGGGTCGCTCAAATGAAACTTACTCAAATGTGGAATTCGTCATTTTCATTTGGCCTTTTTTAAACAAAACTTTTATTTGAGCGATTTTGGTTTGTAGTTATTTTTTCATGCATGAATTTGCTTTTTGGAAAATCTGGTCGCCGGTGCTTCAGATAGTATGTCATTTCATATGCATGTGTGCAGTTTTTGCAGTTTTACTTTTGGTGTCCTCACAGAACTCTGTTTGGCCAATAGGAATTCACTCAGTCCCATCCAAGCTGCATCTAACCCAAAACCCCAACCCCCCCACTCAAACACACATACTTATGTACAGCCCTCACACTGATAGGTATTGATATCACAGCAGTCTCACCAACTGTGAAGGCCTCCCATTGGTGATGAACAGCTGGGCCCAGCGTGGCCCACCGGTCACGCCAATTCTACCATCCTTTTTTTTGTTTTTTGTCTCTTTAGAGGTGGCTGTGGTGGTGGTGGGAAGAGGTGGAGCCCGCTTGTCAAGTGAATTAAAATACCAAATAATAGTAATAATAATGATACTGAAAAGTTAATAAAAAATGGCATGTTCCTCCCTGATTGTGCGAGTGTTGTGGTATTCAATTATGCAATTTTCATTGGCATATTAATCATCTTTTCAACAAACAAGCCGCCGTTAATTAAAGCAAAGCATGGATAAAGACGTGTTGCCGGATCATCACTCCGTTTATCACCGCGCGCAGACCCGCAGTTAAGTAAATTCAGGCTGTGAGATGAATTTCAATGGTCCCCCCTGTTTCTTCCTCTCTGTTTTTCTCTGTGTGTGTGTAGTTAACCATTTATTTATGTGTTGGAGGCGGGGTTAGTGACGTGTCATGTCAGTGTGTGTGGGAAATTTTTTTTTTTTTAATTTTTTTTTCTGGAAAGACCATCAAATAACTACTAGTTGTGAATGACTTTAATTATTTAATGCAGGTCTCCAATTCATGTGGCAGGAGTTTTTTTTTTTTTTTTTTCTCTCTCTCTCTCTCTGCAGACCC
>VUQS01015803.1:15721-26931 GCA_015108495.1 Heterochromis multidens | reverse complement strand
GAGGAGGGAGGGAGGGAGAGAGAGAGAGGGGGGGAGGGAGACAGGGAGGGAGAGAGATGGAGAAAGAGGAGGAGGAAGAGAGAGAGAGAGAGAGAGGGAGAGGGGGAGAGAAAAGTCAAAAACCTCCACATAACAATGCCGGAGAAAAATCAGAACATTTTCCACCGAAAGATGGGCCATTTCCAAATCCTTGTGCCCTATCAGACAAATTAAAGTAAATCAAGCATGAAATGAAGCAGAAGAGCCCGGAGATAAGGCTCCTTTAAGTCGTTTACAGATTAGGACAGAGAGAGAGAGAGAGAGGGAGAGAGAGAGGGAGAGAGGTGCATCTGGTCTCTGGCAGTGAAGGAGGCTAGTTTCTCATTTCACAATAGCAGCCTGTGTATAGGATTACTCTCCCCTGTCACCGACATGAGGAGCAGTGGGGGAATAGACGTCCACAAAATGTGTCTAAATATGTCCCCTCAGAAATATTTTTGAAACCAAAAAAACCTCTCAGTGTTGGCCAGATGTGACACGCGATAAGCAGGCGTGTTACACGCGGTGTTCGACCCGGTGTATCATTTTGATTTGTTTATTTCAGTCGCCTCTTCACCTTTTCTTTTGCTCAAGTGGCTTCATCGCTGCGCGGCTTAAAAATTCAAATGTATTCAGGATTGGCTGAGCTGCGTCACGTGACTGTACGGCTGTCAGCTCCTATGCGCATGTTAAGCATGCCTCAGATCAGGTCTTGGGGAGGTGGGAAGAGGAGGATGTGGTGGTGGTGGTGATGGTGGGGGGGCATTGAACAAATGATATTCACAAAATGTGATTTTGTTTTTAATGTCGCATCGCTCTGTAAACTGGGTTGTTTAATATGTGCGTCGTACTTCTATTTTCTGTTTTACATCAACAGATTAATTGCTGTTTTATTTTAGCACTCGCAAATAATCAAAACATAATTATGGAGCTAGTTGCTCATGGAGGAATGATATTTTACAGTGCTCACACAGACACAGGCAGCCACACACACACACACACACACACACACACTCACTACCACCTCATTCATGCATGCACACAAATGCAAAGAGGAGCTGCCCCTCCCCACACCCCCTAATACACACTCACACAAGCACACATCTCCACTCTCACACACATGCTCCCTTCTACACACCCACACAAGGCAAGGGTGCGCTGCTCTTTGATGCCGCCCGTCGAGCTCTCGCTGGATTTTGTTTCACTCCTTTCGTGTATCTTTTCTGGGAGTGATGAGAGGTGGGCTCGGCTCCGGCGCTCAGCCCGCTCCGAGAGAGACGAAAAGCTGGCCCCCGTCGCCGGGTAGCTGCTCTCCAAAGCCGCGACCTTGACCTTCCCGGCCCAAGTCTTAGGTTTAGCTCCTTTATCGCACTATCTCCAGGCATTTAAAAATACTCCTGAAACTCAATGATTTAACCCGCTTTTACGCTGTTCACATCAAAACTGGATGAAAAAAAAGCTTAATCCATCTTATCTGTTGACTGTCAAACTGCTCCGGCTAAAACCTACTCACAAAAGACAACTAGGTCACCCAGGAAAAAAACTGAATTCCCTGTTACTCAGGGGAAGTTGCAGCCTGGTAATTGACTTGGGAGGAGATTCAGGAGTACTTTAAAAATAGTATCCTTCTGAATTAACTGCAGAATATCAAGAAGGTAGCAGTGTTTACTTGTTTTCCTTGCTAAAAAGTTGTTTGTTTAAATATTTCTTTGCACAGCCATAATTTTTAAAGCAATCTCTACCTATAGTTACGGAAAAATATAACTCTTTATGACACAGTTTATGACAAGACTGAACTAACAGAATAGCATCTTTCTTTTGCAGCTAAAATCTTGTTATCCTTCCGTCTCAAGTGCATGCATTCCCTATGCACATATAATCAATTACTCATCCATCCTGACACACTCAGGTAGAGTAATGTCCTTTTGATGGTTCTGAAATTTTAAAGAAAAGCATTTAAAATAATCAGATTCCAGCAGGAGTGGTGTGTGTCCTCTAGATGTTGTCGACGATATGGCGATATCTCTGCGTGGGGACAGTCATTCTTTAAGTTTTGCTGTCTCGCTTTACATGCTATCAATAGAAATTGCAGTGCTTCTCTAAAGATGGATGTCTCAGAGATTGTTGTCAGCCAGCCTCCTGCTAACTTTGCCTGGCTTTTGATGAGACGGTGTGCTTGACAGCTGGTATATTTCAATTGTTCAATGACACCAAACACCAGTATCCGTGTTGATAATGTACTGCAGGACTGAAACTTTTGTGTGTGTGAGAGTGTGTGCACACATGCCGCTATACTTTTCTAAACTTTCCCTTTTCTTTATTGTTTTAATTAATGCAGTTAAAAAAAAATAAATCAAAAAGTCAGTAAGTCAGTAAGTCAGTAATAGGGCCGGAATCATTTTGAGTGCTATGTGCTGACATAGGTGGATGCAGCTGGCATCTGTTCTCAAGGCTTCACTTCAGTTATTTTGAGTCATCAAACTGAACCACTGGATAAATTTTAATGCTGTTTTGTGACAAATTAATTGCTGTGCAGTTAATTGTACTAACAACCTGTCCAAGAAGCTTGTGCTTCAGCTTTGCTGTGTGAAATTCTAGTAGGCCATTTTGTTTGTTACTTACTAACTAGCAGGTATCTGTGTCTGTGTGATACACCTGTCAAGTCTATAGATGCAATTTGCTAACTGAGCTAACACTATGTCCATTTTTTACATGCAGTCTATGGTCAGTTTCCATCTACTGCCAGTTATCTCAGGTTACTATGGAGACTGAAAACAGCTGGATGCTAGCTAGAGCCATACGTTTAGGGTAGACCAAATACAGTTGGTACACTTTTTACTTTTTTCATTACCACACTAGTGAATGAAAACCAGTTATATTTCATATGATGTTTCCCTTCCTTGTGTACTACAAAAGTAATAATAAATAATATCTATAAGTAGTTTATGGTTTCCACAGTTGGCTTATAAACACAAAGTGCAAAGTTTCAAGTGTACCCGTACCCATGCCGGGTACGGGTACACTTGAAACAGTAGCATGGTACAGTTGAAACACTCATCCATAATGCTGTAAAGCTGCCTTTACAATTCAATGTATTTTTGCAATTTAATGCAAATGTAAATACCTTTAAAAAATGACAAAAATATATAATTTAAATTAATTTTATTTATTGAGCAACAGTAATTTGTAAAACATTGAACAGCAAATGCTGAAATATTTAATTATATTTCAATTCATTTTTTTTTTCAATTGAGCAACATTTAAAAGTTATTCATTTGAAGAGCAATTGCAAACTGCAATAAGAACACTGGAGGCTATAACCACATAACAATAGCTACTAAACCATTAAAAAACATTAATTCATTCACCCACTCACTCAGTCAGTCACTTTAGTCATTCACAGTGGTGGCAAATGTGGTTGTGGCCTCAATTAGTGCATTATATATGAAACCACATGCATGACTTTTAACCAGTAACGTTAAACAATTCAACTAAACACTATTCAACACAATTGGATTCTACCACAGGTACAATTAAGAACTTGCATCTCAACTTTACCCCGCCAACCACTCTGCACATTTCTCTTAATTGTCCATTAACCTTGAATGACACTATAGGCTATGTAGGCTACTTTAGTAGCCTACATAGCCTACTTTAGTTTTTAGAGAAGGTATTGTAAAAAGCATAATGTGTCCAATTAGTTGTTTTATGTGGAGATGGAGTTGAAACATCCATAATTATAGCTGTCTTTTTTTAAAACAGTACTTTGTGGCCATTGTTGCGTCTATCAACAACTAGAGACTCAGAGACTTCCATCCAAATGACCTCCACAGCCTCCCACAGCCACCCCCTAGCCCCCTGCTCAGTCTGTGTGGAGTGTCACGGCTAAAATGCCCTAATCCCTTTGGCTTGTTTAACTCTTTCCCCTCAAGCCATCCACTGCCTGAAAACAAGCCTGACCTGAAGGGGTGAATCCCCCCTACTAAGCCCTCACTCCTTCTCCCACCCCACACTCCCCCCTCCCGCTGTGGCCAAACTCATGTGGTTGCCTGGAAACTTGGTACCCAACAAACGCTCTCCCCGCTGCTCAGGGCCAAGCGCAGCCACATCTAGGCAGGGTTAGGGCGGGGGGTGGAGGTGGGTGAGGAGTGGGGACAGCAAGGTGGTGCTGCTGGTGGGGGGGGTCTGCAGTTGTACTAACACAAGCGCCTTTCTCAAAGATAATAGCGTGGGCTGTGGGTTATAAATGATGCATCGCTCACTTGGACCTGATAATAGGGTTTGGGTAGGAGGGGGAGAAAGTTCGTTGCTCTCTTATCAAAGCTCTGTGACATTTCTCCTTCAGCTGTAAAATTTCATATCACATATCTGCTTTAAAGATGTGGCACCTTTTGTTGAACTGATACACTGCCTTCCATTTCACCCCATATGCCTCTCTCATGGTATATTAATTTATAGCCCATTTGCTGGCTCTATAGCATGGCCTATCAGTGAAGATGACTGGGATTCAGTAGGACATCTGTGAATTGCCACGCACAGGTTATTGAACTTTGAACAGCAGTCATTTGTTTGCCCTGATTCAAAGGCACTGTTTGATATCAAGAAGGATCGCCTGCTGTGCAGAGCTCGAGCACAGTTTCCCTCTTGTTTCGACTCTGTCATTCTTTGTTTTTCCTTCAACATTTTCCTTTATCGTTAATATACTCACACTAACCGGATAAAGGTAAAGTAAACCACAAACTGGGACGGTTATTTTAGTGCTGCGGGCAATTTCTTTTCCTTGAAGTAAGTTGGTTCTTTGAACTAGTTAGAGAAGTTAAATTCACATGGAAAATACCTCGAGCAGATCTGGTTCTTTAACAAATGTTAATATGCAGCAGCGAGATGATGATGTCATTTGTCATCTCTGACCATTAGCGGAGGCCTCACTCCAGGCCAGAAATTATATTAGGAAAATTCAGATCTGCACTTCATGTGCATTAATAGAAACATTTGTACTGAAATGTGAATCGATCATTGAATTTTAAAGTATAGAGTGGACGAATATTTAAATTGTAGTCTTGAATTACAGACAGATGACAAATTAAAGAAAAAAAAACACTGCATGCCACTAGAACAGCTTCATCAGCCTTGGCAGTGATTTCTCAAGTCTGTGACTCTTCTTGAGGGATGCATATTTGTTTAGTTATCAAGAACACTGTTGGTCTCCCCCCCTTACTTCCATCTGGTCAGAAATGCTTAAAAGTGATCAATAAAAAAACAAATTTGGATTGAATTTCAGAGCCCAGTGGGCCCAGACCACACTAGGGAAATGCTCCTTTAATTTGTAAGTCAAACCTATTGTAACCATTGTTGAATTTCATACTAAAAAGACGACTTTTAAACATGTAGAACTCACATAACAATCAAAATAAAACATAATCACAAAATCCATATTGTGCAATCCAGTGTGGTACTTTGGATAACAAACATAACCAAAGTAAGTCAGGAGGAAATGTTTATAAAATGATATACAAGAATTGTCGAGCCTGCCCAAGACTGCACCGTACAATCAAGTGGAAATCAGTGCACTCTAAGCCTGTCACTCTATCAGATTATCACTTGACAGTTATCCCGGTCAGAAAATTTAAAGAAAAGCAAAATTATGATGATATCTTTATCTTTCTTGTCAGATTGATTAAACACAAAATACAAATACATGGAAGTCATTAGACAGTCCATACCTATAACTGTACAAAACCATACAAAGAGAACAACTGCACAATTATTTACAAATTTATCACATGTGCATTATTGACACAACATCAATATACACAATTTTTCATATTTAACATACCTGTTATTGCTAATACAGGGTTATCGTGACACCCCTAGTGCAGCCATATAAAACACAGTACTGGTTTTGAATGTATTAACCACTGTGAACACCGTATAGCTTTAATAAAGATCTGAAACAAGCTAATACAGAATGTAATGCAAATGTGAAATTGTCAGGTGGTGGAATAAGATCATTTTCCCAACATAATGGGAAATTTAAAAAAGGGGGAATTGCATGTTAAGGGATTGTTGAAAAGAGTTTCATTATATCTAATAACATTATTCAAAAGTAGAAAGTGCCAGTTCACCTCTGTCTGTCAATGGTCCACACCCATTTATTCTTCAAATCATAGCAGGCTGGCATTCTGCCACTGAGAAAGTCATTAGCATTCAGTCGTATACCGGAGAAGGGAGAGAGACGAGGTTCCCCATTTCTTTGCACCGTAGCAGAAAAGAAAGACAGGACACACATGCACACATTAAAAAAAAAAGCAAAAAAAACCAAAAAACAAACAGATGCCAGCGTGGAGCATCTTGGGTGCTATCTGAGGAAGATCTCGCCACACAAAGGGACATTCATTGGTCTGCCAAGTATCTGTGGAGTGCAGGAACAGACCCTAGAGTCTAGCGACAGATGATGATCTTATCGAGGGAGGGGTGTGGGGGGGTAGGTGGTGGTGGTGGTTTGGTGGGGGTGGTTGTGGATAAAGGTTGTGGTGAGGTTTTGGTTGGGATTCAGAGGAGGGGGTACAGCTCTTGAGCCACATCACGAGCTCATGTTTTGCCAAGTGTGTGGCATTTGAGAATTGGATGATGAGGAAAACACTGAAGAGAGAACACAGGCGCTGGGTTTGTTAAATCTCCTAATAGCCCATTATGAGCTTTCCTCTTAGTTCAGTCTGCTGCTCGCAGTTTGACGGGTTAAACAGTGTGACTTCTGTATTTGTTCTAAATTTATTTGTAATGAGTATAGGTAATAGAGTTGGGATTTGGGGGCTCGTAAGAAATTGAATTATCACTGTGACATAAAGAGTTTTTGCAACCATAATTACAAAAGTTGTCAGTAGCTAGTAGTTGATGACAGAACACATCTGTCAATATGTTTTAATTATTTATTTATTTATTTTTTTACAACATTCGTAAACCTGTAAATGCCCATAGAGAACATACAGACAGTCCATGAAGGGGACTCATTATTCATCCATGGGTGTTTTTGTGGAGATCTTCCACTAGTATCTGCAACAGATGTGACAAGCCATCTGTGAGCCAAGGTCCTCAGGCAACATTTGGTGTGAGATGCACACAACTGGCACCTAAACATGGTGGACCACAAACCGCACAAATTGAATCGTACCCTCTTTACCCCTCCTCCTTCTCACACCTACGCTACCCGTTACCCCCTTTTTTACTCCAATCACCCCCCACCCCACCCCACCAGGAAAGAGAAAGAGAAGGAGAAAGGAATCAGAGTTGTTGGCTGGGGATGGCTTGAGCTGTGTGTCAAGCAGGGCTAAACAGGAACTTGCATCCAAGCGGTTAAAGGCCGTGGGTCTTATCTGAGGACAAACAGAATGCATCAAGCGGTGGCTGTTGCTCTCAGTGATGACGACCAGCTGTGCACCAATGTTTAATTATTTCTCTGTAATGAGCTTACCCACCTTCCACTGCAGCACCAGGAGGACAGCATGCAACAGCAGGAACAAGGGAAGGGGGGCAGAGGATACAGAGGGAGGGTAAGAATGAGATAATGCAGTCCAGATTATCTTGTATTTTAGGTCTATTTCAAAACTATAGGTAAATGTTCAGGCCATCTCTTTCAAACTTATAACAGAGGTTTGGTCTGGGAAGTGAATTTTTTTATTAGGGGTGACATTCAGCTTTTTATTATCACAGGTGTGACTGCTGTTGATGAGTATATGGTAAGGTGTCATTTGCAGCGGGCAGTGACACAAGCCCGATGTTTCAATCATGTTTATGCATGCAAAGCATCACATAAGCACACATTTCCATACTGGCCTAACAGTCGAGCACAATAGCCTGCCACTGATACATGGTTGATATTTACAGAGTAGAACAGGGCTGAATAGGTCATTATACCACATACACATCGTAAAGTTCACTGATCACTTCAAACCATTCATCATGAACCAAATGCCCTGAATACCTTTTAGCCTCGTGTGTTAACAAACAGGTTATGAGACACAGTGTTAACAACACATGTAGAGTTCTGTTTGTATATTAATGATCATTTGTCTGGATAGACTGGTTCATATTTCCCAGGTTTGTGTTGTGCTGATGGCCTGAAGCTGACCCGGATCTCGCACCTCCCAAAGGTCACCCTGGTCTCATTTAAAGAAGTTCTCAAACATGACTCACTCCTGATAAGAACATTATTTGAACTGCTTGTGTCCATGGAGACTATAAAACTAGACCAAACGTTGCTACAGATGTTTGAATCCAACAACACTTCTTAGAATTGTCAAGGCAACTAGTGGGAAATGTACAGCTAAGAGCTGCATACTTTCCTTTTGCGACACACATACACGCACACAGGGAAACATCCTCCTCTGTAAACTATGTCACAGCTTGCCATGAGTTTTATCATAACTATTTGATTAATCACCACGGCGAAAAAGTACACTGAATCTAAGAGATAAGATAGCTGGGGGTGTTGGGGAGATGAGCACCGGTAGTACTAACAGTGCTATCCGGTTCCACTGTTAATTAAGTGAAGATCTGCACAGCACTAACAAGGGTCTTGCCTTCCTGGAACAACAGAAATAGGGCTGCTACTAGCTGCTCTCACCAGCCAGTGAGCCTGCACTGTCTCACAGAGATTATCTCAACACAAGACACCTTTCAAGTAGGGTTAGCGCCCCATGTGTCTGAGGAACACCATCAGATGGATGCTCACTTGATTTGCTTATCCACTTTGAAGCTGCTTGGATTTTAACCTCCACTGTTTACTGTTTTTTTTTTGTTTTTTTGAAGGAGTAGTAGGATCGCACATGTAGGTTTAAACGAAAATGACAATGAATGAACATAGCTGTGACTTGATGTGAAACGTGTGCTATATAGAGCATTATGGCTGACTGCTTTGGCATCTGGTGTGTTTTTCAGGAGAGCTGGACGCGTTCCTTAAAGATGGCGAGCGTCGGATCCACAGCCGGCAGCAGCTCCCTTTGGGGACAACATGGGGACCCTTCGAGGGGAAGATTGAGATGAGCACTGACAACCCTACACTGGTAAGTTCTGTTTTGGCCAACTACTGAAAAATTTTAAACATTTAGCTGGCACTTTCTGACTGACTGTATTTTTTTACTATAAAATACAAAGTAAAACATGAATGTAAAGCATCCTTAAAATACGAAGCTGGAACGTGAATAAAGAAACACAGAGCAGAACTTACTAAAATTATAATACAGTCTATAATATGAAATAAAATATGATTTAAGAAGTTAAATGAAGACTAAGTGTCAGTTAAGTAAATGGGATCAGACACACTGTTCCAGAGTCTTAACAGAAAACAGCCACCCCTGCTCTCTATTCAAAACCTGAATCAAACACTTTAGGAATCTTTGTGTGCTTTTCTTTAAACCTCAAAAGGGGAAAAGAACATTGCAACAATCAAAAAGTGATGCAACAAATGTGTTGTGGCAGTTACAGTGAATTATAAACTAAACATTGGTTGAAGTTGATAAAAACAAGACTGAGCTTCAATAACAAATTAAAGATGGGTCAATCGGTAAATCAAGATTTTTAGCTCCATACTAGATTTTGGTGCACATTATAAATGTGTTGAGGTCCAAGATTCCAGCAGAACGTTAATTCAGTCGGGACACAAAGTAAAGGTCAGCCATAGTCTAGGCAGATCAGTACTGCAAGCCGCTTTGCAATCACAGACAGTATAAAAGCTTAAAGTAGCTACCGTGACATTACCCGCTGGTTTCTGAACTCTGGTTTTGAAGCACTGAAGAAATCAGATGTAACAAAGAGGTACGGGTCTGGCTATGAAATGGCTTACTCATTGGCTAATGACTTGTGATTGACATGTCATTTGCCAAGTAGAAAATACCGTAGTTATTTCTCCTTTTTAAAACATGGTATGACCAAGATTTACAAAATAGAATTCATTTTTTTATTCAATATAACCCAAAAATGAAGGACTACGACCATGAACTCAGCAGCAAAGTGTTTACAAGAAAGAAGTCTTTTTGCAACCACAGCTATCGACATCTGGTGGCTGTCAGATAGAATGCAGGTTTACGGCCAAAAATAAGGCCAGCATTGGCCTTATTTTTCTGACCTAGAAGCTACATCCATGTTTTTTACTGTCAGTGTTTCCAACTCACCTCTTCTTGTTGTTGCCCTGACTCCCACTTTACATTTATGTGGAACAGAGCTATGTTGCCAGATATAATCTTTTTGCCGATTGTATTTTTTGATATAATTATTTGGACTATAGTCGTGTTGACTGAAATAAAAATTATGTTTCCTGTCCAGATTTGGCCAAAGAAAACTGTGTCTACAAAAACAAAAAAAAATTGTATTACTGTTGAATTTAGGACAGTACAGTGTATTTTATAGGCTTACTGGACCATTTAAAATGAGGCATACTTTATAATGTATTGTTGTTATTAGTGTATGAATACTGGAGTATGAATATCTTCAAAGAATCCATTGGTAGGTCTGTAGCTAACTAAAAAGACAAAAGAAGCTATGCTATTCTAAACATTTTTAGCTAAACATTTTCCATAACTGGTAACACATATCATCATAAACAGCTCCCTTCTGACCAGTGATATGTTCATTTAATATGTATTACTGTATTTTAACTATTTACAACTTATAAAGTGTGCTTTTTAGCATCATAAGTTGTTACTAAAAGCCTTTTTTTTATTGTTATGTCATGTCATGATTAATCTTAGATCACTACATTTAGTCAAACTTTGCCATTAGCAGCTATGAAAACATGATCACTAGAAAGTCTAAAGCCCATATTACTGGCATCTCCCCTGACATTCAAACCTACTGAGGTGACTCTTTTGGGATTCAACTGGCCCCCAACAGAAGCCTTTGAAGTGCATCTTTTTTACCCATTTAATCTGCATATTTTATGACAAAATAGTTTAATTGGTGGATTTGGAGCTCAGTCCAGGCTTCAGCTGAGTGAAGTCACAATCCATTATGTTTGATGTTACCCTGCACACAGCAGCTTTATATCTCTTGTTTCAGAGATCCCAGCAGAGGCTCGTGTTGACCTGCTGCTCTGGTGGAGGGACAAGCCCTCCATGGGTTTGATATTCCATTCTGCATTTGGATTAATTAAGAAATTCCTATTAAAGTCATAACCAGCCTTACATTCATCCTGTTTA
>VUQS01015802.1:3173-14573 GCA_015108495.1 Heterochromis multidens | reverse complement strand
ACGACAGACAGAAAGTAGTATGAAAAGCTTTGGAATAAAGCTGTGGGTGCTTCTGTTACAGCTTCATCATGTATGGCTGCTACTAGAAATGAAACACTATTTTTTTTTTTGGCTTTTAAAATTGATGCACAAGTTTGATCCAACTACTCTCTATGTAGGAAGACCAAATAGAGCTCCAAAACAATCAAGATAACAGCAGCCAAACCTGGAACAAAGGTAAAATTCCTACTACCAAAAACTCATCAAATTTCCATCTTTGGTCCTATATTCCTGTACAGATATAATCATTTATTCACACTGAGAAGAGAGAATCGTCACTTTCAAGTCCAAGGAAATGGTTCTTGGTGGACTGCGCCTTCTGGGTTGGACAAAGGTTGTTGCCCCAAGTAAAGGAGTTTACCTGGGGCAAGAGAGCTGGGCCAGAAGATTTATTCTACTCCGTTCCAACCCCTCACTTATGGTCATGAGTTCTACAAGCAGCCAAAATGAGATTCCTCCGTGGTGTAGCTGGGTTCTGCATTAAACATAGACCTGCTACTCCATTACACTGAAAGAAGCCAACTGGGGTGGTTCAGGCATCTGATTAGAAACGCTTTCAGGGCGCCTTCTATTTGATGTTTTTGGGCTGAAAGTAAATTTTCAATTCAATTTTATTTATTTAGTACAACAGCATTTTTCTCAAGCCACTTACCGTAAGGTAAAGACTCTACATTATTAGTTATAATAGTAAAACACCACAAAATCCATTATAATTGCCAATGTGATGTCACCGACTGGTTTGTGAAGTCCTATTTTGAAGATTCAAGTTTAGCAGTTTTGCTGTCTCCATCTTGATTTTTTGGAAATCCTGCAAGGGCTGGATCTGACTGAACTAAGGGATGCTGCATGCTATATGGTAGCTATTTGCCAGTCACAAGGTAGGGTAGCCCCTAATCATACTTTTTTTTTTTCCCCCCAACAACTTCAAGGTTAAGGCACTTCTACATTGTCTTTGTTTTTCACACCTGGAAGCTATATCCATCATGCAACTTGACTCTGCAGCCATAACAATCAGACTGACTGAAACAAAGAAGGATCTAGACCATAAGATGCCAGATTCCGGCTCTTTACGTACATAGTTAGACCATTATCCACTTCAGTTTTGTTAGTCTTACACAGATGCACTCATGCATTTCATAATTTGCCAGGGGACAGAATTAATGACAAACCCATAACAGTTACTGCACAGCTCAACCTTATCAGTCTGCCTCCAGGCACAGTAAAACTTGTAAAAGCCCATCTCCTTTAGATCTTGCTCAATAAAGGCTCAGGGGAACACAATGCAGTGCAGTACCTCATGTATGTAAATGACACCTTAAGCAGCCTGTTCTGTTGTAGGTTAGAAAGCACTTGGTAGAGACACAATAAAACCAAAGCTAATGGATTTTTACTGACATTAGGTAATTATATACAGTTGCAGAAGTGAAAAAGACCCATTTTTTTCTTTCAAGCTGTTGCAATTTCTTAGTGATTGTTTTACATTTCAGGAGCAGGGGTGACTCAGCAGTTAATGTCTCAACCCTGCAGTTCTAAAGCAAGTACAATCCAAAATCTGTGAGTGTTGTACTGCAGTAAACTTAGTCTGGGAAAAAAAACAAAATTAATTTTTGAGTTATTGTTTCAATAAAATCAACCACTGAACTCCCTTGCTACCTTTTAGCTCAACATTAACCCCATATCCTTTACAAGAGGGTCAAGCATAAAAAGGAATCCAAATCACCCAGTCTGCCTTATGGGAGATGCAGCACTACTCGTGCTCTAAGATAAACCTGCACATTTTATAAGGGAGTTACACTTCTAAGCAGTCTAAGCATGCTTGGACATTAAAGATGTTTAGGTGCAGGTTCAAAATCAAGGTACTGTGTTTCCAAAAAGACTACCAAATCTTTCAGGAACCTTGTTATTAGTTTGAAAATAAGTGAACAAGCAGGTTTAGGTTAAAGTTTGTGTGCGGGAAGTCAAAGTGAATTTTGTGGCTAATCAGCTCCTCCCTTCTGTCAAAATATCATCTTCTTTAGAGAAAAGACTAGGATAGCAATGGCCAAATTGCCAGCTGCTTTAAAGCAGTAGTCAACAATGTGTGGCTTTCTTATTCCATCTTTTAAATACAGTCTATGATTTCTATTACCACACACATTTAAATATCTATTTGGGCCGCTTGGAATAAATCAGGATAGTTTATGTTTTGTCCTTCATGGTTTCTTGATGCTCTGTTTTCTCTTCTTTTTCCCCTAAACCCATAACCGGTTGCTGTAGATAGCTGCCCCTCCCTGAGCCTGGTTTGGGCAGAGGTCTCATCCTGTTAAAAGGGAGTTCTTGCTCAGCACTTGATAATAGCGGACTGTCTTATCATTAGGGTTCTCTCTCTAATAGAGCAGGGTGAGACAGTGTTATGCAAATAAAACTGAATTGAAAATACAAACATATATCTTCAGTCACTGGATAAAATTTCCTTTTGCCACCATTAGTGGGCTACTCTGTATACAGCATATGTACAACCCAAATAGTCCTGATTCGAGAAAATGTAGCCCCATGACTTTTCTTTAATTGCCTCTATTTAGCCTTACATCAACATTTCCAGTTGTAAACAACATTTTCGTTTAATAGCTTCTGACCACATTTACATTTACATTAACTCTAACTGAATGACTGTGAGAACAGTAAAATCATTGTAATATTGTTTGTCCCTCCAAACCTTTTCATATTGTTGTATGTAATGAATTGTGTAGCCTCAGGGATGCTAGAAGGGCTTCAGTCTTTTAGTCTGGCTGGTTGTGAAAATTCAGCATGGAACCATCTAGTTGAAAATAAAGCTAAAACACAAAGCATGGAATGATATCAGGCAGTGCTATAAAAAGCTGAAGAATGCTGCATTCTTTTGTAATCTACACAAGCGGGTCGTTTGAGTAGCTGATTCATAATCACAGCATTTCTGGATCAGAAAGTGATGTTTCAAAACCTGCCAAGGTGCCACTAAATTATAATAACTGATTCCCATTTATACTACTGGAAATATTTTCCTGTTCCAAGTGCAACTTACTGAAGACTAGATTGATACTGATGATTCAAGGTACACAAACTCTGTTTTGTCACTTAAGGGACACACTGCAATAACTTACATTTTGATTCTGTGTTTTTCGGCCTTTTTCAGAGAGGAAATGGCACAAAGAAAACAAATGAGAGGAGGATCTCATTTAGCTGCTTTAATCACCCATTTTGAATGTTATCAGTCCCATGCATATTGCCAGTAGGTGGCCTCCTCCACCTTGTGCCAGCCTGTTATCACCTTACTGCTGGTTCTACCCTGCAGAACAGAACTAATAGGTAATTTTAACTACAATAAAAGTCTGGAAAGAGCAAGGGGAGGTGGCAGAGGCATAATCCACATCTTTAATCTGTGACACTCAAGTCTGGGACCCATCTTTTGGACATTACTTTTGTTCTGAAAAATGACGACAACGTTTAAGTACCAAAAACTGCAGTTCCTTTAATGGCCACTTGAGTTAGTGCCCATAGACTCCCATGTTAAAATGCCCAACTTTACAACACAAATAAACAACCTGATACAAAAATCTGGTCTCTATAGCTAATTTCCTGAGGCCTGAAGTCTACATCAACACCACCACAGTTTTTATGTGCACTTCTTGGCTCTACTAGATGTCTCCAACATATTCTAGGCTGCTCTCTGTTTATAATTGATTAAAATGTATGATGACTGCCTGCTGTCCTTATCTATGGGAATAATTACAACTGATAAAAGAGACACGATTAAGATTATTTGCAACAATAAAATCAAACTGAACTAGACGTTCACTCACCTCTTGTATGTCCATATCTTCAGGGTTTGCCCATCTCCTCAGAGAAGCTGGAGTGACAGGGACAACCACTATGTAGTACCACCTGCACCAAACACACAAAGCAGCTGCATTACACCAATATATTAGTACACACCAAATGCACAGAGCTTTAATGTTGTTTAAGAACATCTTATAGAACTTCTCTATAAACTTTCTAAACACTCTTTAAAACACAGATGGGATCAGTGAGTCTCTAAGCCTAATGAAAAGGTCTGGTTTGGACATTAGTATTTTTTTTTTCCGTTGGCTCCACTCCTCTTAATTACTGCTTACTTGTGGGCAATTTCTTCAGAAAAGCAAACACTTGAAACACAATTAATTATTTCTATGTGCCTGTCTTCTTGACCAAGCTGGGTAATAATATGAAATAAACTTCTCCTGAATTGCACCATTTGCATTGGGATTCTTGTTGCTGATTAACTCCCAAATTGCTTTCTGGTATCATGAGAGGGCTAGGAGTTGCAGTGGGGTCACCGTTAATATAGTCATGTGGTTTTCTGTTGTAATCATGGAGTTGTTGGGCTGGAGGTTTGATTATCTTGTTTGCTCTTAAAAGTACTCTGACCTTAAAGAAAACGCTTCTGCATCAGATAATTGGCTTGCTGTGAAGTGGGTAAAACATGACAAGAAGTAAATAAAGAAAGGTTGTAATGGCTGTTGAAATACCCCTGAGTGGTCTGGCTTTTAAGGTCTTTGAATGGCTCATACACAGAGTGAAAATAGCAAGGCACACACAATGTAGGTGCAGTGGACAAGAAATTGCTGAGATTCATGATCTACAAAAATATTTCATTAAGGGTCTCAAGTATGAAGAGTTGGATAGCACAAGGCCCTGACATGATCCACACCTACTGGCTAAAGAAGCTAACTGCACTCCATGAACACCTGGCAGCACAAATGAACCAGCTGGTAGTAGATGAGACACACTCAGAATGGTTAACTGAAGGCCGGACAGTCCTGATCCCCAAGGATCCCCAGAAGGGACCGGTTCCATCCAACTACCAGCCAATAACCAGCGTCAGCACAACATGGAAGCTCCTGTTAGGCATCATAGTGGCTAAGATGAACAAGCTCATGGCTCAATACACGAGCAGGGCCCAGAAAGGAATTGGCAGAAACACCAGAAGATCAACACACCAGCTACTGGTAGATAGAGCAGTCACCCGAGACTGTAAGACCAGACTAACCAACCTGTGCACCACCTGAATTAACTACAAGAAAGCCTATGACTCAATGCCTCACACATGGATCCTGGAATGTTTAGAACTGTACAAGATCAACAGGACCCTAAGAGCCTTCATCAGGAATTCAATGGGGATGTGGAGAACAACACTAGAGGCCAACTTTAAGCCAATATGCAAAAGTTACCACAAATACAGGATTTACCAAGGAGTTGCTCTGTCCCCACTGCTGTTCTGCATAGGCCTCAACCCCCTCAGTGTTTAGTGAATACTTCAGGCAGCAAAAACCAGAGAAAGAAGAGGAGCTAGAACAGGAACCATCATGGAAGGACAGGCCCCTTCACGGCATGTACCACCGGCAGATAGAAGAAGTGACTGATATCGAGAAATCCTACCAATGGCTGGACAAAGCTGGACTGAAAGACAGCACAGAGGCACTAATCGTGGCAGCACAGGAACAAGCTCTAAATACAAGATCAGCAGAGGCTGGGGTCTACCACACCAGGCAATGACCCCAGGTGCAGGCTGTGCAAAGATGCCCCTGACACAATCCAGCACATAACAGCAGGGTACAAGATGCTAGCAGACAGAGCATACATGGAACGATATAACCAAGTGGTTGGCATAGTATACAGGAACATCTGTGCCAAGTATGGCCTGGAAGTCCCAAGGTCTAAGTGGGATAGGGTGGTCGAGAATGACCAAGCTAAGATCCTGTGGGACTTCTACATAAAGACAAACTGGTGATGGCTAAACAGAGGAAGAAGGCTGTAGTGATAGATGTAGCTATACCAAGTGATAGCAACATCAGGAAGAAGCAACACGAGAAGCTGGAGAAATACCAAGGGCTGAGAGAAGAGCTAGAAAAGATGTGGAAGGTAAAGGCAACAGTGGTCCCCATGGTAATCGAAGCACTCGGGGCAGTGACCCACGAACTGGGCGAGTGGGTCTAGCAGATCCCAGGAACAACATCCGAGATCTCTGTCCAGAAGAGCGCAGTCCTAGGAACAACAAAGATACTGCGCAGGACCCTAGAGCTCCCAGGCCTCTGGTAGAGGACCCGAGCTTGAAGGATGAAGACCGACGCAGGGCGAGTGGGGAATTTTTACACAGATATACATACATATATGTATGGTATAGTCTATGGATCCTTGTTAACCAAGCTTGTGCACTAGCTGATAACTTAACATTCTACCCTCCTGGCTCCTAAAAACCAACATGGCAGTATCCAAAGCAATAATATTGGAAATTATTGGAAATGTATAAGCAGTCCAAAACACTGACAAACTGTCGATGTCAAAACAGACAAACTGTAAGCACTGACCTGACAGCTGCTCCAGCAGGGACCTTCGACAGGCTGATAGTCACTTTACCACCTTCCTCCACATCTATGTGGTATTGAGCCGGTTTCACTGTCAGCAGGTCTGGAGCCGTTCGGATGGAAACCTGCTGCTGGAGGCCGCCAGCACTGTTCCCCCGGCTCATGAGCACAAAGGAATAATCTGTGTCTGGCTGCAGTTGTGTGATCAGCTTCCTCTTCAGGTTACCTTGAACCTCCACACTCTGCTGGTTGTACAGAATCTAAAGCAGGATGGAGTTATAGAAGTTCATTTACCTCTTGCACTTGTAGGAATTGAAACAACCTACTGTAATGATTATCATTGTGATCTGAATAGTTTCAGTTTTTCTGTCTTTACTGTCCAGCTCTTTGTTTGTTCTAAAACCTTCACCAGTTCTCTGTTTGCATGGAAGAGTGCGCTGAGCTTACCTTGAGAGGCACTTGAGATTTGTATGTTTCTGGGACTTCCCACGTCAGTAAGACGGAGGTTTTCGTCACAGCCTTCACACCAAAGTTCTTGGTAAACACTGAGGGAAGATCTGGATGATTATTAGGTGGTTAATTTGATTGTGAATATGACTGAGATGATTCAGTGTTGATGAGGAGGTGCATAATTAAACATAAACATCATTCGCACCCACAGCCATCAGGCTTTACAATTCTCATATAAATAGCAGATGAGCTGTCAGACAAATGAATTTCCCTCTGGGATCAATAAAGTTATTCGTATTCGTATTCGTATAAAAACAAGACAATTAAGGTGAACAGTACCAGATAAAAGTCTGGGCACACCAACTTGCACAAGAATTTTTCTTTACTTTCACTATTTTGTAGGAAGCAATAAAAATGTCTGGTCAATTTTTAAACACCTCACTTGTTTCAATTGTACAAGCCTTAAATTTAATTGTAAATTTAAGGCTTAAAATTTACATTATCATTGGCATGACAATTTTGACAGGTGTGCCAATAAAGCTGACAGATGTCTACTTGCTTAATGTCAACTTAGTGGAGTCACTAAACTGAACCTTTGTGGTTTTGGTGGCTATGGTTGCAATTTTAATGCAATTATCTGACAAAAAATATGGCTTGCTGTGCAGTTAGTTGTACTAACAGACTGTCCAAGAAAGCTTGTGCTCCAATTAGTGAAATTCTGCGAATCTAGGCATACCCCTCATGTCCAAATACTGTCAAAAAACTATCATAGCAGCAGCCAAAATGCTAAATTTGAGGCTTTACAACAATGGTACACAAACCAATGGGTGAACTACAGTGGCTACATCCATTTTTCATATATAGTCTATGCTTTGTAGAGGGTAAAACAAATCTCAACACACTAAAACTATGAAATGACACACATGGATTATGTAGTAAGAAATAAAACTAAACAAACCAAAATAATTTCATATTTTAAATTTCTTGTTTGCTTCAATAACAGTTTTGCACACTCTTGTTAATATGTTAATCAGCTTCATGAGGTCATCACCTGAATAGGTTTCCAGTGAACAGGTAATTGTGGTAACACACAGATGCAATTTAAGTTAATCTTTAAGTATTTTCAAATAATAAGCTTTATTGAGGTCTAACTCAGTGAACTAACTGGATTTAATAGTGTGAGATTCATAAACACGTTGTTTTAGGGGGACAAGTCCTTCACAGGAATTATATACTCATGCTCACGTCCCTGTACAGATTAGTTCTTTTTGTTTTTTCAGTTTGTCTCATCAGATTTGTGTCTTAAAAGCTGCTTCCCTCATCAAATATGGCCACAAAGTCCTTGTTTAAAATCTCTGGAGTTAGAATCCTGCAGGGTTCCAGTTTGCAAATGCCAGCAAGAGGTAATGGTTAATAAATAAATAATATAAAAACCCTCCATGTTTTCAGTGGATTATACTCGCTTGTGTTTCCTTCTGAGTCTACTCAATGTCCAGTACAAGATAAATCAGTATTATTTTGAACTTTGAATCATGCAACACATGCAACAAATGAACATAACAGGTCATGTTAACTATTTTTTCTGCTAATTTTGCATCATATTTTATGAAACTGTTTATGTGCAATGGATTGGACAGAAATAAAAAAAATTTAAAAAAATTACTTTCTTTGTAATTTTTGTGTTTATATTTGTGTTCTAATTCAGAGATCATAAATCTGTAAGTTATGAATGTTAAATCATGAAGAAATGTGCAGAATTTTGAGGTAAATGGTGAAGCTACAGTAGCACACAACCTGATTCTTACCTGGCATAGAGGTGGACATGGTCCTGCTCTGGATGCTGGGGCTGATAGGTCCTCCGCCCTTGCTAGTGAAAGCTTGGACTCGTATGTCGTAGGTTGTGTCAGGCTGCAAACCGTGGACGGTCATCTGTGTATCTGTGGTAACATTGGTGCTGTTGTTCGGGCTGTTAATGTCTCGATACATCACCACATACTTCACAATCTTCCCATTTCTCTCGGCCAGAGGAGGGGGATCCCAGGCTAGTTTGGTGGAAGTAGCAGTTAGGCCAACCACACTCAGATTTTGTGGGTAGCTGCTGGGAATGTCCTCAGGGGTGCTGATCTCCTTTACATACTCCTCCCCATTGCCTGCGCGGTTTTTGGCACAAAGTTTGAAGATGTAGATGGCTCCCTTGTGAAGGCCGGTGACGGTGAAATGATCATCTGTCTTTTTGAAGTGTTTGATGGTGAAAGATTCCTCCTCTGCTCTCTTGTACTGCAGTTGGTATCCCATATGCTCCCCAACCATTTCTTTAGGGGGCTGCCACTGGATCAGAGCGGTGTTCCCGATAGTGGTACTGATCATCATAGTAGGCTTTCCAGGCACTGAAACACAGGAAATATTTGCAAACATTCCCATGTATTGATTAAAACAAACAAAAAAAACAAACAAACAAAATTGAAAAAAGAAATCAACAATAAAAGACTATGCAGCTGTTACTTCATGGCCCAGCTTATTTTCTTAGTTGGCTGGAAGGAATAGGAACTGTTTTTAAAGGACTCAAGGATATTAATAGAGGCCGCTACTTTGTATCATCAGAATAATTACTTAGAACCTTTGACACAGACTATATATAAAAGATGGACTAGCTTCTGGGTCTGAAAAGTGCCTTAACCTGTGTTATTTTCTTTTTTTTTGATGACCAGCAGGGGGCAACTCTTCTGGTTGCGGTGGCAACTTGTGTGGACTTGGGGTAGCCAAGTATCCTAGAATGCATGCAATGTCTGAGAAGAGCACCCAAAACTGTGAGCAAAGCTTATAAATGTTACAGTTTCTGTGACAGAAAATATACTTTTAAGGTCTTTTCAGATGAGAATGTAGCTGTGTAAACTTCAAATATCTGGTCGATTTATCAAGATGTTGCCTATTTGCATAAAGTGTTCGAACATTTTTGGAGAGTCTATTCCTCCTGGTATAACAGCCAGTGCGCCTTGCCAGCTATCAGCTGACTGGGTGATCAGGGCTCATGATACCCATCAAGAACGACTGGCTCCCAGCTACTAATAATGATCATGAATAAGACTAAAGGCTTATTCAGGTAGGCGTCCATTAGATCTAAAGATAAGAGTAATATACAGTAACAGTTGCTGGCACCTCTAAATTTATAATACAGTTTATACAGCACTTGTGTGTTACTGAAATGTTCCAAGTCTGTTGATTACTCAAAATTTATTTAAATACAGAGGTGTACAGTTCTTTATTACATTCGAATATCATTCCAATATAAATTATTGAACAAAGAACTCCAGTGTTTACAGCAATCTTTATGCAAGTACTAACTTGGCATACACGGTATTGAGAAACACCTAAGATACTGACAGTCACTCTAGCTATGTCTATGTTATTGTATTATAATGAGCTGAAACCTTTGCAGGATAAGCTTCCACTTCATTTGGGTGAAAAACCTAAAGTGCATACATCCAGAATGTCACAAACAATCTGCAATTGTAAAGGAAAACTGATTGACCATTATTTCCTTGACAAAATTAACTTACCAAATCTGAGGATTTGTAACCAAGACCATAAGCTTTAAGCATGATGAAAACCTCTTACCTTTAACTTAAACTCTGATGCTTTCCTATCTCTAATTAAGAAGCTGTTTTGGGCTCACACCAAGCTAAACCTTAACCACAGCAGTGGAAGAACAGGAAACAGTCAGACACAGAGAAAGAAATCACTCATTTAGATTGATGACTGGTTGGTAACGTCAATTGTAGCTAATAGCTGCCAAATAAGCTTCACCTCCACTAACTCCACTAACTGAACTCGATTTCTTGTCCATGTTTGTGGTGTTGGATCATTTTTAATGCAATAATATGATTTGCTGTGCAGTTAATTGTACTAACAGACTTTCCAAGAAGTCTGTGCTCCAGTTTCTGGTGTGAAAAATTCCAGTATTTTATTTGGATTTTAGTTAGCACTAACTAGCAGATATCTGTATCTGTTACCATTTCTGTACAGTTTATGGATGAAGCTTGCTAACTAAGCTTGATAGCATTAGTTGATAATTCTATGGTCTCATACAAATATGGTCACTTCTGACTCCAAAAAAAAATTCCACAAGGGTTCATAAACTAATAGCTGGTGGCTACATCCATCTTTTATATCCAGTCTATAAAGCCAACATTAGCTAATATTAGCTATCAAAAACAAACAAACAGAACAAATAAGACTGTAGCAGAAAATCCTGGAGGGTATTAAATGGAGACATTATACATCTTATAAAACAAGCAGGAACCTAATAAACATCGATCCCCAGATTTCCTGTATTAGTTGTATGCCACACAAATAAATGTACACACTGCACACACCTGCTCCTGTGGTGGTGGCCACCTTGGCCTTGCTGCGAGCTCCATCACCCTTAGTGGTATACGCAGCCACAGTCACAGAATAGGTTGTTTCTGGAAGCAGACCTGTTATGATGGCCTCCTGCTCAGTAGAGAGACACACAGAGAAGAAGGGGGGGGGGGGGGGGGGGGGGGGGAGGGGG
>VUQS01015794.1:16244-28477 GCA_015108495.1 Heterochromis multidens | reverse complement strand
TTAAATTATTTTATTTAAAAAAAAAAAAAAAAAAAAAAAAAAAGCTGTTAGCCTGTCCTCCTAGATGAGATATCTAAAAACACTACAAACTTTCAAATTTTTAATAATTAACTTCAAGGTAAGCATGTAAGAGAGGAACTTGGGTAAAAAATGAGTATTTAGAACATTTTTTGATCATGGGCCCAGTAGGTTATAAAGATGATTTTATAAAGTCACAAAGGAACCATTAGTCTCAAGTGTAAAAAGCTGTCATGCACATAGTACTGTGCTTCTTTCTATAATCAGTAAACTCTTGCGTGTATGCTTCATTTTGTCAACATCTCTGAAATAACAATCATTAGAGTCTGCCAAACCATAATTAAAAAAGATTTAAGTTAAACATTATAATTGTAACCTATATCTAATAGTATGCAATGCATAATTTTTGATGATTATTTTTAATGATTATTACCATCATAGTACATATTCTGTAATGTGCTCACTAAAGGCATGATACTTGTGATGATGACTTGACTGGCCTGTGATGACCTGCCTGCCTGCATATATCTGTATATAATTACTCTTTGTTTCTGTGTGGTTGTGCATTTGCACAGTGTATGCAAAATGTAAAATACTTTTAGCCACATTGACGCAATTGCAAAGTAACAGCCGTTCTGTGGTAGTGTATCAGCATGCATCATCATTTTATGGATCTCTTGATAAAAAAGGAGGAAAAAAAGGGAATAATGTTTGCTTGGCTGCATAACTACTGTACCCAACTACCTGTTGCATTTGAACAGCATAATTGCCTGTATTCCATGAAAAGGGCTGTCCTACTTGTATATCCTTACCTTGTTCAACCTACCAGGATGGGCTGATTTTAAACATTACCCAGATGCATTTTTCATTCATTTTAGTCCTGTGTTGATATTGGCTCACTCGTAAGTTGTAGCTCTGTGTGAGTTCATTTAGCAGTGCCCTTATTGCTCTATGAATTGCCAAAGCCGGTTTGAAAGTACTGAACTTGCTGTGGAAGAGGTAAGGTCACATCTACTATATGTTCCATTATTAATTTCACAAATTAATGCCAGAAAAACAGAAGTGCAGCTAATAATTCTGGAAAGCTAAATGCCATGAAGTTATAGCTACTTCTTCTTTACAAGTGGCCAAGTTGAGCAAACATATTACCATTACCAAACTTTTACCATTTTAGTTTAGCATTCTTAAACATAGTTACATTTTCTAATTACCACTGAACACAAAGTACACTTGTGTCGTATTTAACATGCTCATGGTGCCTGAAAAGTTATCAAATGGTCAGAGTCAGTTGGTGCTGGGGAGACAGAACTTTATAGTTAAGATAATTGACCAAAAACAAAATGTAGCCCCTTAATGGTGCTAAAGGAAAAGTGCTCAAGGAAGTCACTTCGACCCATCCTACGTGAAGCATGAACATCCACAAAAAAATAATTAAACACTAATATGGGTAAAAGGATAAAAAAATGTCTGCTCTCATCAGTTGGCTGAGCAGCCTGTTGTTTTAAGTGTTTAAAAGTGCCAGACTTCCAGTTTGGTTTTACTGAATTTAAACACACTGTGGTTCTTGAAGACTACACAAAGCTGCATTTTTGAAGTAATTACTTCCCTTTGCTTTGATACACATGAGCGTTTTTCTTTGTGCGTATTTCATTTATACAGATCTTAACCAAATTTACTATATGCTGCACATTATTGCTCAGCCTCCCTGCAGACAGTGGAGACTGTACGGCGACATCAGATTATAAACACCCAGGGTGGTGGTGTCCATTTCCGTCTGTATTCTACACTGTGGTCTGAGGGAGGATTGGGATGGGGAGGGGTGTTGTCAGACCATGATGGGTGACTCTGACCGTGACACCCGTTTCCTGTCTCTGTATTTCCTGTGGCTCCTCTCGTCTGCTCCCTTGTTACTTGACGACAATAGTGGTTGAGTCTTAACAGACAGCTACATCCCCGGGACTGTCAAGACAATGAGAAAAGACCCTCCAGGCCTGTAGCAGCATAGCCACTGGTTCAGGCAAACTGGGTACAGATTTCTAGCAATACGAGCCAGTGCCATTGTTGACCAATGCTGTTTTTGAAAGCGCAGTGGGCAAACAGTTTTATGATGTTACAGTTTAGTTTCAGCAGTGTCCCACATTGTTGTGCAATTGTACAGGGATAGAAAGAAGCAATTTATTGGTCCATCAAGTTTTTATTGCAAAATTTGAGTCAAATCCAGTGATACTGTTGCACCATTAACGCAGATTTTGTGGGCGTTTGACGCAAGTTTTGACAAAGAGTTCTTTTTTTTTTCTTCACCAGTAGATGTAATTGAAGCCACAACCAAACCCATGGTGTCTCCGTTTTCAGTTCCCAAGGGCGCAGGTGTATCCGGGGCTACAAGACCACACACCCTGCTGACCGCCAGCCTGGTTGCTGTGACCTCAGAGCGGGGAGCTACTTCCCTGCCCCTCACTATCATTAGCCTTGCCACACTTCCATGCCGATGCCGGTGACGGCCTTGGACAAACACTGCCATCTGAATCCAGTTAGAGGAGTTTAGTGCTTTTGCGGGTAGCGTGCAAGCAAGCCCCCGAGCAGAACACAAGCGAGTAGGAAACTTTAACTCACGTGTGGTCACTTCAGCTTTGAAGCACCGCCGTCTTCACTGGGGAAAGAATGACAAAATTGTTGAAACAGATGTAGTGGTGGGTCTGTAGCTGTACCAGGCGTAATGGACATTAAATTATAGTGCTGCGCTTCCATTTGACTGAATGGGTGGTGAGGAGATCAGACGAGCTGCAGTGGTTGATTATGGTGCTTAAT
Organism: Heterochromis multidens; assembly: GCA_015108495.1. NCBI lineage: Eukaryota > Metazoa > Chordata > Actinopteri > Cichliformes > Cichlidae > Heterochromis > Heterochromis multidens. The sequence goes on along the minus strand of VUQS01015794.1, from coordinate 25,651 downwards.
CGTAATTAAAAAAAAGTTTTACCTCTGTAATCTTTTGTTCATTCATCTTGGAAAATAAGACAGAACGAGGAGTGTGAATAGAAAACACATTTTTACTGTAACCCTATTCTTACCTGCTTCTGATCAGCGCCTTCAAGGAAATGTGTGTTTCTTGTGTTACTAAACTGTGTAAATTTTTTAGACATCATTCACTTTGTGTTGACGCTGGAAATAGCCACATGCATCGGACGGAGGCAGCATGTGCTCACTCTGGGGTTTGTTTGATTGCAGTGCAATGGTGTTGCATTATGAGGTCAAGCTGTTCCTGAGAAATCCCATTTCTGCCACTTTTCTTTTGTTTTATTTTGTCAGTTAATATATCAGGAACTTACCACAACAGTTTAGGGTGACTGCTAAACTTGTTATCTGGGACTTTTCTGTGATGAGCTCAGGTATGTTAGTAGTTTGGTGCCTGAGGCTACAGGAAGAAAGATGTCTACCCGTAAATGTTCTCAGGGAATTACTATATCAAAAAAAAGGGAAGTAGGAGGGACACATGCTCAGTATGGGAGGGAGGAGCCATCAATCTTGTGTTAGACTTTGTAGGCCAGTCAGTTAAGTCAGCTTTATTGCCATAAGTTTCCTGCCTGACGCCAGTTTAGAAAAGAGAATAGAGAGAGGAAGAAGGCTGACTCACAGACACGCTGAGAAGAGTTAATGTGCTCGGACCTTTACAGGATTTCTTTGTGCTGTGTTTGTTTTTTCGTTGGGTGACAATGGGACTATGCTGTTCTGAAAAGCAGAAGAAAAACTTTGAGATGCTTGCTAGTTGGAAAAAGGTGAGTTAACTTTAGAGAGGCTTACTTTGTGGTGTAGGAGTGTGTAGTGTGTCATGTGGAGAAGGTGTTTTATTCAAGAATAGATTGCTGAAAACGTGATTAAATATCACGTTTTCAGAAGAAATAAAATAAATATTTATTTTGCTTCACAGTAATTGCACTCAAAATTTCCTGACTTGTTTTGGTTTGGCTGTTTATTTTTTTCTGGGATTGCATATTTGAAAATATTTTTAAGCACTTTTTGTCTTAAGTTTGTATAGGTGTTTGTATTTTAGTATAGTTTTCTAATATCATTTACATAGCTTTTTTTTGCTAGACAGTGACAGTATTCACTTATTTGAATATTCAAACTTTATTAGACAATGGCTCATCATTCTGTGAGAGCAAACCGCTTTTTTGTTAGAGTTTATGTAACTTCTCTCAGTTTCCTAAGTCTGTTTGTTCTGAAACTGAGAATCATTTGCTAACGTAAAAGGATGTATGAGTTAACACCATGCATTGAGTAATCTGGGTTACTGAGAACACTCGTAGCCTTGTCATCATGCCGTGTGTGTGTGCTGTGTTTCAGCTGAACTACATGACCCTGGGTGACTGACGTACAGCTGTGTGCCTGATTCAGTTCCTAGAGGTCACTTAAATCCACCCTGCACTGCATTAAAGAATCAATTACAAGCTCCCTTTGAACAGTCTAAAGCTGACTGATTCCAGCTTCTTTGATTTTTATGGACTGGAAGTCTAGGTTTTTAGTGCAGCCAATGCTTTGAATGTGGTATTCAAGTTCCACAGTCAAGTAGATGTTAGCTGTCTGGTTGACAGCTATTAGACAGCTGTTGAGACCAGAGAGTCTGGTCCAGTATGAAGAGAAAAGAACAGACCTGGCAAAAAGCATAATGACAGTTCTTTTTTTTTTAATGCAGAGTTAAAAAAAATAGGAAGGCCCACTTACTTTCTCAGGAAATGGCCTTGATTGCACATACCATTACTAGAGAGTTTTCATAATTAAGTTTGGGGTGTGATTTTTGCATTAAGGCTGTTTTGAAACAACAAGAACATTTTGCATCAGAGGTAAAAATCTGTCTTTTGCACAGAAGTTTTGCTTCTATCTAGAGCTTCGCTGCCGTGGTCTTTGTGATAGGTTTGTTTATGTGTATGATGCAGCGCTGTGTTTTTAAAGTAGGGAACACCGTGAGAACAGTGAAGGGACCATGTGATTCTGTTGCCATGGCATTCGGGTTGTCATGCAGATGGTGGTACATCGATGGGCCACAGACTGAAAACTCTTTCATCTGCTCGATACAGTGAAACATAACGAATACGGACTGAACTATTTGCATCTCCCTGTTGTCTTACTCCTGTATTCAAACATATGCTTAGTTCTGTGACTGAGTTTGTGTCTGTGTCTCATCATCCGTGTGATAAATGCTCTGGTGCTTTGAAGCCTCACGTTGCGCAGTATGCTTTGCATGTGTTCTGCATTACTGTGCAAGGGGAGCATTTTAAGAAGAGAAGGGAGGCAGTGGTGGGAGGGGGGTTTCACAGAACACAGGAGGGAGAGAGAAATAGCTAGAAATAGAGAGGAAGATGTGGGGGATCCTCCAAGCTCTCATTTTCTGCAGTGCTGAGCATGAGCATCAGTTTTTAGCAAGGGTGGGAGGCAAAGAGAGAGAGAGAGAGAGAGAGAGAGAGAGGCTCCACCAATCTGTGCCACAGGGAACTACATCTATAGCGCGCCCCCATCTCTTCCTCCTCGCTGCCTTTTTCAGTCCCTCTTTTCCTTTTTTCCTTCTGCCATGAAGACTGCCTTTCTTTCCTGACTTGCCCAATCTGGGCTTGGAAAACCTGGATTTCCCCCTGCATGTTTTTTGGATGGTGGCAGGAGAAGATGGAGGTTTGAAGAAAGGGACAGAGTCAGTGACAGTCAGAGAAAAGGAAAGGAAATATTGATCACATCCAGGGGGATTCCATCACTCACGACAGTGGCTCCCAATCCTTGATAACAATGGAGGACGCTAGGAGGAGGTGCATTTGGCTGGGGATGTAGGGCTCCGCCACAGCCCCTCTCCAGAGACTTCGGCTGGGGCGTTTTTACCGTAGTCAACCGCTGGAAGGCGGTGATTTGGTGACGCCTTGAGCTTCAGGCTGTAGGGCTGCGCTAAGCCTTGGGGGTCCACTCAGAGAGGAGCACTTACTGCTTCTGCTGGGGGGCTCAGCACTGCTCAGCACCATGCCTGAGGCCAACTACCTGTTCTCTGTGTCCTGGGGATACATTAAGGTGTGTCCCAGGGGAGATTTTCCATTAATGGACTGTTTCTGTGCATATTCTATGTTCATGTCTGTTTTCTGTTGCTGGTAAAGTGCCCAATTTCTCTTGTTAATTCTGGATGTTTGATTGCATTATGACATATTTTTCATCATGCTCTTGTTCAGTAATTGCATGTGTTGAGAAAACTGGCATCTTTTGTTTCTTTGGAAAATGTGCATAAAGGAAATCTGAAATATTCATACTATGCATTGTATATGCTTTGTTGGAATACGAAGCAGTCTGGATCAAGGAGACTGGGGAAGAATACACAAACCTAATATGGCGCATTCAATCCAGAGGACATGTTCCCATGGGACATGTTCCAGTGGAAAATAACAGGAAACGCTTTATTCCCCTGCTTAGAAACAGCAGTCAGAGTCATCTGATGGATATTTTTCTATATATAAATCACATAACCTCATTTATATTTTATCTCTTTACTTCCAGTTTAAGAGGATGCTGAACCGGGAGCTAAGCCACCTGTCTGAGATGAGCCGATCAGGCAACCAAGTGTCAGAGTACATCTCCAGCACCTTCCTAGGTGAGCACTGCAGCACATATTTACTATTTAACCACACGCCCCCTGAAGTACGCTTTGCACCATCGCAAAATGTGCTGTATGTATGACTTCAGTGAGCCAGTATCCTTCAGGAATGTGACAGAGGTTGTGAGGTTACCTAAAGCATGTGCCAAGTAGTGGGGAAACTCACAGTTGATCTGCAACGCTGCTCTTAAACCAGTCTGATCTGGTCTGGAAGAGAGACAGAGTCCCCTTGCTCTGACTGCAGAGATATGTGAAGGGGGGAGGGAGGGCTTTGTACTCAGGGAAGACTTCCCTCTGGAGAGATTAGGAGCAGTGAGTCGGAGAGAGGGAGGGAGTTTGTGTGCTTACAGTGCCATCAGGTTCAGATAGATGCTGCATTATTCATCAGTGGGACAGCAGTAGTTGCTTGTCTTTAAAAAGCCTGGCGGCATTTCATGACTAACAGCCAGCCAGCTCGCCAGCCCTGCAAACCACTCTGCCCCTCAGGTTTTCTACCCTCCCATCTAGCTCACCACCAGCATACATACACCCAGACTGCCAGCTTATCAGAGCTCTCTGCAGACTAATGTTCTGGCTCTTGCTAGTGAACACGTCTATTTTCCTGCCTTGGAGGAGCAAAACATAAAACATGACAGGAAAAAGACAAGGTGCTGGATGCATGGTGGGGGGGGAAAAAAGCTACCTTTTTTTCAAACAGTAGAAGTGGTGCAGTGATAGAGACAAACATGAAAGCTCAGCTCAGTTTATCTTTGAAGCTTCGCGGTTTTTATCTGCATTGCAGCTAACACCTGTCAGGTGTAGGGAGATCATTTTCCTGTGCTTTGTGGAGGATGCAGCTGAGATATTTTTTGTCTCACTGCGGTTGCATGCAGTGCACATGTACAGACTGAGGGAGTCTCACGCTCACACACTGTGAGCTTGTGAGAAATGTCACTCAGCTAATATATGAGTCACACGCACCGACTGAACCCGCATACTTCCAAGTCCTTCCTCTAAACATTTCACCTTAACATGAACCATCTTTCCATGATTCTCTGAATTGTTTTCACCACATGGCTTAGATTCACAGAATGCGTGGATTACTGGCATATTTGTCTGATTGTCATAACATCTCATTAGTATGTCCTGAGGCTTTGTGTCATACAACATCATAGTATTAAACTATTTTTTGCATGCAATTTTATTTATTTATTTTTTGCCTTTACTGCTGTCATTAGTAGTGTATTTTTATCACAGAAGACAGACACTGAGGGATCGTTTGCTAATTTAATAACAGTCAGTGTAGCTTTTTTGTCTCATCATGTAGGTGTGAGAGGTCAACTATCTCCCCGTGTTGACTTTGTTTACTCAGTCCAGTGTCAATACAAGTAAAGAGGCTTATCCAGCCTGAAAACCACCTTTTTAAATCTTTTTTTTAATGTTCTCTTCTAATTTTTGTGTCTTCAATTCTATTTTCTCCAGACAAGCAGAATGAGTTGGAGCTTCCCTGTCCAGTTCCAAAGTCAAGGGAAAGGAAGAGGAGGCAGGGCCAGCAGCAGCAGCAGCAACAGCAGCAGCAGCAGCAGCAACATGGTGGGATGATGACACAGATCAGTGGGGTGAGAAAACTCAGCCATACCCCAAGCATCTCGGGAGGGGCTGGAAATCGCTTTGGGGTTAAGACGGACCAGGAGGAATTGTTGTCAAAGGTAAGTGATACACCTGGGAAAAAAAAAGAAACTTGTATGACATCTGGTGTCTCATGTGCTCAAACACTTAAATTTTGTCCTCTCTAACAGGACCTGGAAGACATCAACAAATGGGGACTGAATATTTTCAAAGTGGCCGACCATTCCCACAGTCGACCTCTCACATGCGTCATGTACACCATCTTCCAGGTTTGTCTTTAGCCTCAACTTACATCCCTTAATCAGGAAAGAGCTCATACAAAGTGTGAAGCCCATGTCAGTGTGTACTGTTAGGTTCAGCTGGAGTAACTTCAGTGCTTGAAATTGATTTCTTGCTAGCTCCAGAGTGCAGTCATTTTGGGCACACATGGTTTTTTTTTTTTCCTCTTTTGGTCTAGAAAAATGCTGCACTGCCCATTAATAACAGCCTTTCCTGTCGAGGCCAAACGATAACTTAAAATGTATTACTGCTGTACCAGATGCTGCAGTCAAAAAGTTTTAGTTGCACCTAAATAACGTGCCAGTGCACCTATTAGTCTGGAGCCCTGCCTAGTATATGACTACCCATCCGATGTCTCAGAATTGAAACTGTGGTTAGATTAGATGGCTAGAGCATAGAGAAAATAATATCCTGTAACATGTTTAGCCAGGAGTCTTGTTTTTCTAATCCACACTGTCACACGCAGGAGCGAGACCTGATGAGGACCTTCAAGATTCCAACGGACACCTTTGTGACGTTCATGCTGACCCTAGAGAGCCACTATCACTCCGACGTGGCGTACCACAACAACCTCCACGCTGCCGACGTAGCCCAATCCACACACATCCTCCTGTCCACCCCTGCATTAGATGTAAGTCATGTAAAATCTGTCTTACTTGAGAGCTTTGAGTACTTCTAAATGTTGCGGCGCAGTTAAAGTGTGCTGCCACCAGCCACACCTTTTGCTCAAGCTGTTTATATTGATTTGCTGAATAGCATCAATAGAAGGTGCATACCAGAGAGGATGACACATGAAAGGATTGGTTTCTCAGACTAATACATTACCTTGTATGGTCAGCTTATTAACTGTGAAGGCTAATTTCTTTTTACCCTACTTCCTTCTCTTCAAACACAGGCGGTCTTCACTGATCTGGAGATCTTGGCAGCCATTTTTGCAGCAGCCATTCACGACGTGGACCACCCAGGAGTCTCCAACCAGTTCCTAATCAATACAAGTAGGTCCACTTTTGCACTCAACGTCCATCAAAAAAGTAAACAAGAGTGATTTATTTGGGCTACATTTAGAAAATAGGGAGAAATATTTACTTCCTTTTATGCTTAATTCTCTCTTCTTGTCATTTCTTATGTCCGCTTTTGCATTTAGACTCTGAGCTGGCTCTGATGTACAACGATGAGTCAGTGCTGGAAAATCACCACCTGGCCGTGGGCTTCAAACTGCTGCAGGAAGACAATTGCGACATCTTCCAAAACCTCACCAAGAAGCAGAGGCAGACGCTCCGGAGGATGGTCATAGAAATGGTGAGGAAATGTCTGCATATCTGTCTCAGGCAGCAGGACTTGTCTCAGTCTTTGAACAGTTTTCACTGCTTTGCTTTTTTTTTCTTTTTCTAAAATATTTATTAGATCATTTTTCATGTCTTGCTGTCTTCCAGGTTTTGGCAACCGACATGTCTAAACACATGAGTCTGCTGGCGGATTTGAAAACAATGGTGGAAACCAAGAAGGTCACCAGCTCTGGTGTCCTGATGCTGGACAACTACACAGACAGGATGCAGGTAAGAGGCAGACTAGTATGCACACATGACACAAACACTTTTATATTTACCACTGAGGGGGAAAAAAGAAAAGATACTAAACTGTTGTTTTTTCTGCAGGTTCTCCGTAACATGGTTCATTGTGCAGACCTGAGCAACCCCACCAAACCTCTGGATCTGTACCGGCAGTGGACTGACAGAATCATGGATGAGTTCTTCCACCAGGGAGACAGAGAGAGGGAGAGGGGGATGGAAATAAGCCCAATGTGTGACAAACACACAGCCTCAGTAGAAAGGACTCAGGTAGAGAACACAGGCATCCAGCGCTCGAAATAAAATGTTGATATTGTGGTTATTTTTCATATTTTCTGACGTCCTCTCTGTTTATCTTCTCTAGGTTGGCTTCATTGATTACATAGTCCATCCTCTGTGGGAGACATGGGCTGATCTGGTACATCCTGATGCCCAGGACATCCTGGATACACTAGAGGACAACAGGAACTGGTACCAAAGCATGATCCCCCAGAGCCCTTCACCTCCTTTCTACACCAGTGATGGAGAAGGAGGACCTCATGGGGAGGTGGAAGAACGGCCTGTAGCGAGTAAATTTAAGTTTGATCTAACGCTGGATGACCAGGAAGGACAAGGTGAAGACAGTGGGATGATGGACACAGCTAACAGTTGTGACAGTGTGACATTACAGCATCATCCTTGTGATCAGGAAGGGGCAGAAATGACGACACGTGACGTCTCCCCGGCGGAAACATAGCTGAACTGGTGGAGTTCTTGGAGTGTAGCACATTTTTGCTGAATTCATTTTATTGCAGTGGAGCAATCCTGCAATTTGGCTCTCGGGAGCTGCTTGGCAAAGATGGCCCGACTGAATGTGGGGCACCCCTGCAAATGAGGCTTGGAAACCCTGCGGCAGTTTGTCTTTGAGCCCCCCTGGAAGGGAGCTGGAAGAGTGTAGCCTCTGTTCTTTAAAGAAGGGACTACTGTGGGACTGCAGAGGCAGAGCCTAACCTGGGTTCTTTCAGACAAAGAATGTGAAGTGGGCGTATGAATCCATGTACTAGGACAAGTCTAAATTTCAAACTTGCACTTCAGGACATTTTTTTTTTATGTTCATTTAGATTCTTTGTATTGTGTCGAGATTGGATACAACCCGATATTGTCCAACCACAACTACTGGTCAGCAAGTTATTTGTAACCCGGTAGTGTTTTTTTTAACACTTGTCTAAAAAGAGTAGTGTGCCTTTTTTACAAGTGTGTCTTTTTGTAAGTGTTTTTTATAATTTATTGAACACATTCATGTAGCTGTAAAATGTGTCAGATTTTCTACAAAAACGGACATAACTGTCTCACACAGTCTTCCTGATGTTCTGGCAATAGTATAAGCTTGTTCTTCACAAATGGATGTATATTCAGAAATCAGCTGACTTCCCAGCACAATTTGCACTTTGTGGCACACAGTTAAACGAAGACATAGACAGCACCAGTAACTTAAAGGAGACACCATAGCAGACATGTCTAACCAAATAATTTGATAAAATTTATCCAGATAAGTAGTTACATAAACAATTAAATGACTCAGACTAGATTTTGTAAAAGAGGAAAAACATTTTTTTAATTTTTTTAGTACAAAAACTTTTTTTTTTTTTTTTTAAAAACCCTCCAAAGATCCTGTAAGGAAAGCACTTTGTTAGATTCACTGCCACCCCTCAAAAGTGTGATCACATTCCCAAAGAGTAACTGGTGTGACAAGTCAAACTTCCGACCAGAACCGAGATCGATTCCTCTCATCAAAAGTCAATTATAGACTAAATTCTCACTAACATCCAAGATTAAAGTGGAAAAAAAATTTCATAACCTAGTTGCGTTTAAGCCCATCCAGTGTGGAAAAGCCGTCTCCGCCCTGTAATTCCCCTTTTCATCACCTCACACACACCTGTTGTGGTTAGCAGTATTCCATTCTCATGAATAGGTTGACTCATTTTGAACTTTGAATGACTTCAAGACTGAACACGCAGTTTAAAAAGACACCTGTCAGTGATGGAATAATTGAATCTTGTAGTTTTCATTGCAGCACTTTGAATACGTCGACAGTTATGCAGCTGGTTGCTGATCTGTCCAACACTTCCTTAAAGGTACCACATTGTATGGTCATAATAGGGGGAGATCAGATATGATATTCTCCTCCTGTGTGTGTGTGTGTGTGTGTGTGTGTGTGTGTGTGTGTGTGTGTGTGTGTGTGTGTGTGTGTGTGTGTGTGTGTGTGTGTGTGTGTGTGTGTGTGTGTGGGTGTGTGTGTGTGTGTGGGG